>CM031987.1:2379219-2404474 GCA_018804465.1 Populus tomentosa | reverse complement strand
CATTTAAAGTATAATTAAATCCTTGCACCTAATTAAATCATTTAAATGGACCCAAATTAATTCTTATATATAATTAAACTTTAATTTGGCCCATGATTAAATTAAATTGGCTTATTAAAAATTTAATTATGTTCTTGAGCTGAATTTTTATGTTGATTCTTCTAATAATCATTTAATTTGCATTGTTTCTACAGTTTTGGGTAAAATAAAATACAATTAGGCTCCCATTTCCATCCAAAATTACAGCTTGGTGCCGGTCTTGCTATTATTTTTATTTTTTTATTTTGAAAAGAAAGAAGATGAATTTGAAAAATAACCCAGAAATGAGTTTCGACACATATGACTAGTTCATCAATTTTATGATCAAGTCCACATTTTCTCATGATCAGCTTGATGTTAACAACTTTGGGGTCTCGCCTTTATAGTTGACTCTCATGCATAAAATGAATCCATTTTGTCCTTCCAAGGACTTTGACCTTAGCCCCATGGTGTGGCTGATGATCATGCACACAACCATATGTACTTGCTCTTTTAATTCAAGTTTATTTAGCTAAACCCCACTAATAGGGTTGATTTTTCATTCAACAATCCAAGCATCTTATAAATAACAACTTATCCATCTAAGCTCCCTTCATATGGTCGACTTAATTTCACACAACACTTGTCAATATTAATCTCCACATTAAGACTTCATGAATCTTTATCATTCCATAACACATATGTACATTCAGTATTCTTAATATTGAAAAATAATGACTTATATGAATTATTGTAAATTAAAAACGTTGAGGAGACAAGCATTTACCTATCCCTCTCACTGTCTAGTCTCGCTTGCCTGGGTCCCGCGATCAATGCCTCTCCTGCACCACACATAGTCTCACATCAATTTTTCTCTTTAAATATTAAAAATGTACTTCTTAATATGCTTTTATTAATTTGAGTAACATGTCACTCACGAATACATGTAACCTTACATCATCACAAATAGTTTTCCAACTCTTAGTATTCCAAAATAAAAAAATGTTATCACACAAGCTAATTTCATGCATGCACATATTTTATGTTTGCTTTTCCACATAATAACCACTTTTATTCCTTACAAAGCCCAAAGGATTCAAAGAAAAATAAATAAAACACAAAAACACAAAATCAATCTACCAAAAAATAGTAGCTAAAACGGTATGACCGTTTCTTGAACCGGTCTAGCTATTTCTCAAAACAGCTAGCCCATTTCAGCTACTAGAAAATTTCCCGCTTCCTTTTCTCTCTAGCCAAACCTAGCTAGTTTCTTTCCTTTCTTTTAAGATCAATCATACTCATACAAATTACTTATTTAACTTACCAAAAAATGAATTTCTTAAAGAACATATTCTCTAACATTACAAATTCTAACATTCAAGAACTTAAGGAACTCATCTTTCCTTATAGTTTTTTCATGAATAACTCAATTTCATCACATTCATTGTGTTATATAATCATAATCATACCTAAATTAAATATATATATATATATATATATATATATATATATATATAAAACTTTTCCCTAAATAGTCAAACCTAATTAGGGTCTTCACCTTTAGATTTCTCTTTAAATTGTAATTTAATTCTTCTAATTACTACTGATTACAATGTTATTTAAAGGAATCTCTATAAAGTACAATAATATTTTTTTCAATCTATATAAACTCTAATTTTACAGATAAAATTGGGGCTTTTCCATTCCTCTTTAAATTTGAGTAAAAGAGATAACATTCAAGAACTTAAGGAACTCATCTTTCCTTATGGGTTTTTTATGAATAACTCAATTTCATCACATTCGTTGTGTTATACAATCATAATCATACCTACATTTTTTTAAAATATATTATACTTAGAACTTTTCCCTAAATAGTCAAACCTAATTAGGGTCTTCACCTTTAGATTTCTTTTCAAATTATGATTTAATTCTTCTAATTACTACTTATTACAATGTTATTTATAGGAATCTCTATAAAATACAATAATTTTTTTTTCAATCTACATAATCTCTAATTTTACATATAAAATTGGGGCTTTTCCATTCCTCTTCAAATTTGAGTAAAAGAGAAGAATAAAGAGGTTAAGACACCTTAACAAGTAGTCTTGAAATCAATAAATTACTTCTTGACTAATTTCTTGAATGATTTCTCTTTTCCCCAATTCTTCTTACTTTTCTTTAATCCATTGAGTTCCCATTTGTTTTTTTGTTTTTTTGAATTCTTGCTTGAGTAAAGTCTCTTATTGCTTACTCTCTAAATGTTCTCTTAATGTTTTTTGTTTGAATGTGCTCTCTCTAGATTAAAAGTTACAGAATAGCTTTCCTTTCCCTTCTCTTTTGTATTTGAAGTAACGGTTCCTCTCTTTTTCCAAAAGACACTGTTACTTTCCTTTTAATTTTTTTTAGCATTATTTTTTAACCCTTTCCTTAAACTGATTTTACTGCTTATTACTATATGCATTTCTCATTTTTAGCCCTAATCATCTTTCCTTAACCATTTTGGTCTCTTTTTTTTTTTTAACCCTTCCAAATAAACACTATTTATTTTGTAATATTCTTTTTGTAATAAAAGCCTAGGGTTTTATACCACATGCTTATGCCTTTTTTTATTGTAGCATTTTGTACACCCTAATTGTTTTTTTTTTAATACATCAGACGACACATAGTTTTATTTTGCTTAGATTCGAACCATTATGGCAGTCAAAAAATCAGGGCTGATGTTTTTTTACTCAAAAACCAATTTTCAACCTATTTTTGTACCCAAAACATCATTGGATCCTTGATAAACTTATTCATAGCATGAAAACACCCAAAAAACCATCCCAAAACCTGAAACTAAAAATCTTCCTAAGCTCAAATATTTTTTTAGGCACTTTTAAGATAAAAAAAAAAAAAAGCACATGATATGAACTCCACCCATCAAATAGAATCATTTGACATACAGAACAACTATTATGGTGGCTAAAATCGACGCCAAATACATTTCTCTTTCTATTGCTGGAATTCAATGACTTCTCTCTCCTCTCTCATAGCAAAGACTAAAAAAAATTGTACCAAAATTAAATTGAAAAAATATTAAAGGGACTGAACATGTATAATAGTTAATGTGTGAGGACTAAATGAAACTTTTTTTGTGCACTTTGAAACCATTATCTTTTTGTGGTATTTTTTTTCTAGTTCGGTCTCCTATGTTTTAATTTTGTCCTTAGTCAACAAGTTTGATTTAATTGCCCTTGAATTTAGCACAAAAAGGATGCAATTGTGAAAGAAAAAAAATAATAGATCCACAATAAAATGCGAAAGGGTAAACAATACATATTACACAGTGAAATGTTTACACGTTTTAGATTTTTAGTAACTAGCTAACTAACCTATCAAATAAAAAAGTATTTTACATTAAAAAAATTACAATTTGATTTAATAATCTTGTTTTTTAAAAATATATTTTTTAATTAATTAAATGATATAAAAATACATTTTTTTCCATTTAAATTGTTTTTTTATTAAAGTAATTTTTTTTGTTTTGATGACAAAAATTATTATTTTTACTACCAACATAGAAATAACATTGAAAAATATAATATATGAAGAGGGAAATTTTAGAATATGTAGCTAAATATAAGATGTGTCAACAAGTGAAAATAGAGCACTAAAAATCTGTTAAGAAATTACAACCACTCATGATACCTTAGTGGAAATGGAAGGATTTTACCATGAATTTTGTCTCTAGATTGCCTAGGGGAAAGAGAGGAAATGATGCAATTTGGGTCATTGTGGATCGCTTGACAAATTTTGCACTTTCTTACTTATGAAGATGACAGACTCGATTGATAAATTGGATACGCTATACGTGAATGAAGTTGTGAGACTATATGAGGTACCATTGTCGATTGTTTCTAACCAAAACCTTATATTCACTTTATGCTCGTGGCCAAGTATCCAATATGTTTTAGGGATGAAATTAAACTTGAGCATAATTTTCACCCTTAGACTGATAGGTAGTCAAAGAGAACCATCTAAATCTTGAAAGATTTATTTCGGGCCTATATATTGGAATTTGGAGGCAATTAGGAGGATCATCTTCCACTTGTAGAATTCACTTACAATAATAGTTACCAAGATACAATAGGAATGACTCCCTTTGAGGTCTTATTGGTAAGAGATGTCAAACCCTAATTTGTTTGAAGGAAGTTAGGGATAGGAAATTTATTGGCATGGAATTGGTATAGATTACCACCAAGAAGGTGTAGGTTATAAGGGATAGAATGAAAATAGCTTAAGATATATAGAAAAGTTATGTGGATAATACAAGAAGGTCCCTTGAGTTTGTGGAAGGCAACCATGTGTTTTTAAAGGTCTACCTTGGAAAAACATCATATGGTTTGGAATGAAGGGCAAGTTAGCCCCAAGGTATATTGGTCCTTATAAAATCATTGAAATAATTGGTCATGTTACCTATAAATTTGATATTGCCTCCTTATTTGGCTAAAATACACAATGTGTTTCATGTGTCATTGTTGCATAAAGCAAAACTAAATCCTTTAGGAATCCTGCCACTTATTCCCATAGAAAATCGAGAGGATTTAACTGTAAACATGAAGTGAGTAAGGATCCTCGATCACAACATAAAAAACTAAGGAATAAAAAGGTTCATTTAGTGAGAGTGTTATGAAAGAACTCTTATTTAAAAGAAAAGACTTGGGAAAGAAAGTTAGAGATATGAAAAAAAAATACCTATGCTTGTTTTTCGATGCATGTATGAATTTAAGTTTTGAGGACAAAATTTTATTAGGAGGGGAGAACGTAAACCCCCGGAAGCTGAAAAAATATAATAAATGGTAAATAAAAGAGAAATTATTAAATGAGCTTAAATGTATAAAGAAAGAAAGACATGAAAACGTTTTAGTTGAAACCCCAAATGAAACTAATAACATTATCATGAGATGATAATAAACTTGTAAATGAAATAAAGGATGAAAACGCAAAATGGATATATTACAGAATAAGAAAATGGTCTCTAGAACTTAGTTGAGAAAGTAATATGGTCCATGCAAGAATGGCATGAGAAAATTTAGATTTTTTTTTTAATGTAAAATTACCTACTGACTAATTTTATTTTAACAAGCATAAGTCTTAATATGACTATCATATTGAATTTAAATTTTACAAGGAGTTTCCTAACATATTTTTATATCTCCGGGTAAAATTTTAGGATGATTAGAGTTCAGAAAGATCGTAAGAAACTATCAATAGTGGGGTAGAAATGTAAAATAGAAAGTCATTAATGGAATTTTCATAAACAAAGTGAAAAAACTAGAAATCTCAATTTCTCTTCCTTTATATACAGTCGTCCAAAGTTGTGGAAAAAGCGAAAGAAAAAAGAAAAAAAAAACATGAGAGTTTCATACTAAGAACCTTTAAAGAAACTAAAGATTTAGGAAAGATAATTGAGGGGATAACAATCCAAACACAATTGAAACAAGAATTAAGAGAGAAATTAAGTGAGGGAAAGGAGATGGAGAGAAGAAGCCCATGGAAAAAAGGAAGAACAGAGAAAGAGCAAAAAAAATTCAACTAGTTAGCATTTGAAAATCATTTTATTACCAAGTAAGGGGTTCTAAACCTAACTCTATAAGCTCAATTGAAAAGGAGAAGGATTGATGTCAAATTTGTAGATTTGGGTCTAAGGTTCATGATATGAAATTGGAGGAAAAGTGAATTTTTTAGAAATCAAATTCGTAGGACCTTTGGGGTTGTTGTGGGAGTGAAACCATGAAGGAAGGATGAAGAAAAATGATGGGTAAGGAAAGCCCTAAGTGGTCGGCAAAAAGGGAATAAAGTAAGAATTGTTACTGTTGTTACCCATTTTTAATCCCACAAAAAAATCAAGAAAAGGAAAGGGAAAAAAAATAGAAAAATCAAATCCAAAAATACAAGAGGATAATATGAAGAAAGCCTAGAAGATTGTACAAGTTGGTAATGAAGAACCAAATTGACAAGTGATAAGTTGAAGGACAAGAATGTACAAGATTGATAAAATTAACGCCCCAATTCTGATTAATAAAAGATTAATTCGGTGAAAATATTTTTATTTGGAGTAAAAAAAAATACAAATTTGGATGAGAAAGGACTCAATGAGAATTTTGGAAAGCTTAATTAATTTTATTAAGGACTTAATTGTAAGGAAAATTAATTTTTTTGAAGTCAATTTAGGTGTTAATGGAAAAAAATTGAGGTTTAAGGACTGAAATTAGACTTTAAAAAAATTAATTGGTCAAATTAGAGACTTAATTGTAAAAAAATTAAAGTTTGATGGTCAGTTAGGGGTTTGATTATCGTAAACTAATCATAATGTCAAAAACTATAAATAAATAGTAAAAGCCTAATCAAAATCAAATTTGGACTTAAAATCCACTAAATAATAAAAATGTAACAAAATAACATAAATTAATGCCCAATAATAAAACTAAATAAAATCTAATAATTTGAGCTTGGATGTGCTCAATCTTTCAATCAAAGAGTGAGAGGCTAGGTTATCCTTCACATCTCCATCCATACATTTACATAATCTCTAACATGGATCTAGTGTCTCCACCAACTCTTTCAAGGTTGAAGGAACTCGATCATATCGAGCGTAGTTCAAGGCAGCTCCAATAATACTTCTAAAAATCAAGATTAAGTTGTTGTGATGTCTCTTTTGTAATCCAAGTAAATCTGAATCTGACTGTTTAGCCTACAAATAGGTTCACCAAACTTTATCATCCATTGTAAAAACAATTTGTGCATCCAAAATAGGATTAAGATTTTTTGTATCGATAATAAAGTTAATAAGGCTAAAGGTTTGATTGAATCATTATATTTTTATATATAATGAATTTCTTCATGTTAAATGTAAAGCTAATATCAAAGTTTGATAGCGGTTTAATAATATAACTATATGGTTCAATCATTTATAATACTTTGAATTATCTAGCACTACTCGTTTGCAAATTTTGATTGATTTCTAAAGGACACATTTCATGTCTAATTTATGTCATGAAATAATCTTAAACATTAAATGTGTCATACTTAAGTAAATCAACTTGAAGTTTGTTTTATTCATTATTTGCTTGAGATTGTTTTATGATCTCAACATGCAAATTATGAACTCTATATGCAAAAGACTTAGTTGACTTAGGGACTGTTTAAGAAAGTTATGGCTTTTAGTTGTGGTTGTGACTTTTAGCTATGGTTGTGCCTTCTGAAAAGCTACAAATTATAGCTTTTGAAAATAACATGTGGAGAAGGTTGTGATATTAGCTTTTAAAGTATTACCAGACAGTTAAAAGTCATAATCACAATTAAAAGCCATAACCAAATTGGTGATTCCCAAATGGACCCTTAGACAACTTAACATAAGAAAACATAGGAATAACATGCTTCTTAGGATAGTAAAAACATGAATATTAAATGACTGAAGATGAGGAGCAGAGCAAACACTATTCAAAACTTGAGTATATATGGATTGGACATGACCTTGTAAATTAGAATTATCTTATTCTTTCTTTATAAAGGATAAGAGGTTAGAGAGCTCAACATGTCGTTCAAAACCTATGACATGTTAAAAACATCAAGCATGAAAAGTAAGAAATCAAGTAGTTCAAAATGATTAATATTATAAGACTCTTCTAATACCACACCTACTTCTTCAAGCAATTTAATAGAAAAGTTTCCTAAAGCTTTCTCTACAACTAAAATAGACTAAGAGTTAAGAAAAGTTTCCTAAAAGTACTATAATCTACCTCTTTACCTATATCCTTGTGACGAAGTGTTTAATGGTATAGTTGGTGATGATATGATCGAAACCTTGACATTTAGCATATTAGACCTTTGAACTCAACCTATATATTTTTTACAACTTGTTTGCCCATATTTTTATTAAAAAGTTAAACATTATTAGAATTGAGTCTGTGGGGGTAGAGCATATAATAAAGAACTATTATTTCCAAATTAAAAACTAATAAGGATACTGTGAGATCCTTGCATTTTATTCATTGACTCTTTATAAATAACTTATAATGTTGCATTACAGTATAAACTTGATCGAAAGTGAAGACACCTAGAAGCATGATCTCTTTTCTAAAATCATCATTTAAACATTTACCAAACCACTTAAAATTGTGGCTTCATTCTCCCTTATGACACATCTCATCCTATACTTATTGAAATGTACTTTATGCTCATTGACATATTTGTTCTCTTATCTAAAACTATTACATTCGTCTAAAAGTTTAGTTTTATAATATTGAGATGGATATTTCTCCTGTAATTTTTTTTTCATCTCGTTCTAATTAGTGATAGGAGGTTTGCATCTTCTCTTTAGAATTGTCTTCAACACTTTCCCAATAAAATTAGGTAATATCAATAAGTTTTATCTTAACATATCTAACTCTTTTATTTTTTTTGATATGTTAGATCAATCAAAGAAATGACTCATATCACAAATCCACCTCGTAAAAATCCAAGGGTCATGACGACCATAAAAAATAGGGGCTTTTCTTTTATTAGGTCTCCTGACTTGCTTATTAGGGTTATCATGATTAGAATAACCTAAATGATATATATACTAGTGGTGTTTTTGATTAACTTGCTTATAATGATTATTGATGTAATTTTTATTGGTCTTTGGGTGCTCTATTTGAGAACCCTTTAAGGGTTAAATTCTCTTAGTCATGTTGGTCATCTTGATTTGTATAAGTTGTAGCTCCTCTCAAATGATCCTAAGGGTATCACTAAGGATCAGATTCATGGTAATTATAGACTCAAGGTTAAATACTAGATGATCATGATATAAATGCATGCAACACTAGTTTAGAGATAAAATTGACATCACAAACACATCTTGCAAATAAAAATACAAAACAAAAAAAGAGCTAGTTCCTTTTTTCTTTTTTTTGAATGTGGAGATTAATCAAGACCATAATACACAAGGAAATTTTTTTCAACATGTATTTCTAGACCCTTAAATGTAAATGATTAATCAAAGAATAGTCACAACTTTCCATTATTTTTTATAAACTTTGCAATTACTAAAAAGAACTAGATGATATATGTAAATGATGAAAGGGGTTGATAAGCAAAAAAAAAAAAAATTTGCACAAAAATAACATTGTGGTGTTTGGATTTTTTATGGAGGTTGTCGGGGTGTGATTGGTGGTGGCTGAAACTGATTTTGTGGTGATTGTGGGTGGTTGTTTTCGGTCTGGTCTTGGTGGTGATGAGGCTTGTTCAGGCAAGTCGGCTTGCAGGTGAAAAGGGTTGTCGTGGTTAGATTATGTGTGGATGTGGTGGCTGGCGTCTGTAGCTGGCTCCAACGTCGACGAGGGCAGCTGATTTGCTGGTACACTGTCGGTGTTCCTGGGAAACAGGCCCGTGCAAGAAAATTGTTGTGCTATAGGAGAACTTGAGAAACAAGAAAAGAACGTCGCTACTGTTGTTGCTTAATCTCCTTTTGCTTTCCTGATGGTTTGGAGATTTTGGAATTCTTGTGGAAATATTGAAAAGGGGAGAACAATAAGAACCTGACTCTGATATCTAAATTGATTTTGTATCTTGACTCTGACATCTAAGTTGATTCTGATATTCAAATCCAAGTTGAATTGGAGTTTACATTTTAAATATTTTTAAAAAAATATATATTTTTTTAAATTAATATATTTTAGTGTTTTTAAATTATTTTGATAAATTATTATTAAAAATAATTTTAAAAAATAAAAAAATATTATTTTAATATATTTCTGAATAAAAAATATTTTAAAAAATAACTACAATTATATTTTAAAAAAATATATAAAATAAACTGGAAAAAAAGCTTAAAATTAGAAGAAAGAAGCTGAAGAGAGTAGGTAAAAATTGAGGAAGGAAATCAAAAGTCTTAACTTATTATTCATAAACTGATCATAATGTCAAAATTAAAAATAAATAATAAATCCTTAATCAAGATCAAATTTGAGTTTAAAACCCAATCAACAAAAAAACATTGATTGAAGTCCAAAGACAACTCAATAAGATCTTATAAAGTGCGAGTCATGTTTTGAGCTATCCTCCATCTCCATTCATACACACATGCGGAATCTCTGAGATGGATTACTCAAAGTTAATTTTGAATTAAGTTAGCAGATGAGTTTTTTTAAGAATTAATGAAGTAGCTAGGTTGTGCCATGTTTAAATTGCTAAAATCATACCCATTAATTTGAACTCTGCGGTTTAAATTTAACAAACATGACCAAACATGAGAGGATAGCAATGCAAAACTACAAGTAGCCAATCAGCACAAATAACCTGTCTGCAGACAATCTCTGCTAATAATAATAAATAATAATTAAAAAAAAAAAAACTAGATGCGAATCTTTAGGTAAACTCATCAAACTAAGCAAAACTAACAAGAGGAACCCAGATGCCATTTTAGACTCCATGCCTTGAACTTCAAATCTCCTAATCTTTTTTCATCACCGTCATCAGACAGCATATGAAAACAAACAGCTACATGATTGCAAGGATCAAACAGTGGCATGCACATGGCCCCGCTAATCCCTCTATCTATCATCATTCCCAGAGGGCGAATAAGGTTCGATAGGTTTTTTTTAACCTGTTTTCAGTAGGGAAAAAAACATCAACATAACAAACCAAACACATAGCAGAAAGTGAATGCACGCACAACATACACTTGAACAAAAAGTTGTGGTAAAAATAGGTAGTTTATCCTAACTAACCTTAAAATTTGACTAGGATTGGTAAGTTTCTAGCAGCGAAAGAAAGTACAAAATACAAAGGAGCCTTAACTCAGCCTCTGAAAAAGACAGTGTTACTAAAACCTGGGTAATCCTGCACACTTTATTTTATTTTTTATTTAAAAAAAAAAAAAAAAACCCTCTATTTTCTCACTAGTATTTTGCCCTCTCACTTGATGAAGACCAATCATTTCCCATGCCAAGCTGCATAACTAAGAAACGAGAACTAATAACATGCTCGTTCCTGATAACACAAGTTACAACAATCTAGCTCATTTTTCTATTACGTGTTTGGTTCACTCAAACATGTATTTGGAAAGAGATCGGGTGAGCAAAAAAATGATTTTTCAAATTGTTGTTGGCCATGCAGACATTAAAATAGACAATTCATTTGCTATACCTAAACTAAGTTTCTGGCAACAGATTACTCATTTGCTATGCCTGAACTGAGTTTCTGGCCGGGCCAATTTTCAAACTATAGATAAATATTACACTTTTTATGCTCAAAATTTCCCTAACACACATCACGGGGATATTATTAAATAGCTCACGGAAGTGAAAAAGATTGGCAGACAAAATTTTACAAGAACATATAACTGAAAGGAAAATCCACCCCAAACAATAGCAACAACAAACCAGATTTAACAGGAAACATAATAAACTGGAGCACTTACAGGAATTGCCCCCTCAATCATAGAGAAGAAGCTGCTGGCTGCAAATTTTTACTATCATCTTTCTGTGGCTCAACATTAAAAAAGTCTTGAAGGGCCATCACTTCAATTTTGCAGGATTTTAATTTCTCAATTGCATTTGCTGTTGCCAAAGCACCAGAAACTGTCGTTATTATAGGAACTTTATAAGCAAGTGCCATCCTCCTCAATCGCCGGCCATCAATTTGATCCAGTGAATCACCAGAACTAGTGATCACCATCAATTGAATCTGCCCATTAGCAAGAATATCACCAGCATGTGGCCGTCCCTCATGCATCTTCAGCACTCTATCCACTGAGATGCCTTTCAATTCAAGAAAGTGAGCTGTTCCAGAAGTCGAAACAATCCTGAAGCCGAGTCCTAAAAAGGCCCTTGCCAGCCTTTCGAGATGGGATTTTGTCAAGTCATTTAAGCTAAGGAACACAGTACCAGAAAGTGGTAGCTTCTGCCCAGCAGCAATTTGAGCCTTGGCGAATGCAAGCGCAACCAGATAATCTATACCCATTACCTCACCGGTACTCCTCATCTCAGGCCCTAACAGCACATCACAGCCTGGGAACTTATCAAATGGAAGAACTGCTTCCTTGACTGCAACATGTGCTGGAATTACCTCTTTTGTGAAACCTATCTCATTAAGTGACTTTCCGGACATAACAAGAGCAGCATATTTAGCTAGTGGATGGCCAATTGCCTTTGAGACAAATGGAATGGTACGAGAAGCACGAGGATTTGCCTCAAGCAGAAAAACATCCCCACCCATGGTGATCGCGTATTGGCAGTTCATGAGACCGCAAACATTCAGACTCTTTGCCAGCTTCTTAGTCCATAACTGAATTGTGGTCAAGCAGGAAGATGAGATAGTTTGTGTGGGAAGGATGCAAGCTGAGTCACCTGAATGGACCCCAGCCTGCTCAATGTGCTCCATTACCCCACCAATCACCACATTACCATGTGAGTCTGCAAGTGCATCCACATCAATCTCAACAGCATCAGATAAATATTTATCTATCAACACAGGGCGTTGTGGGTCCACCTCAACAGCATTTTCAAGATACGTCACAAGCTTGTCATCACTATATACTATCTCCATTGCGCGGCCACCTAAGACATAAGAAGGACGGACAACAACTGGGTAACCTATGTCTGCTGCAATGGCTAAAGCATCAGCCTCACTCTTAGCAATGCCTCCTTTTGGTTGTTCAATGTTTAGCTCTTTTATAATCACATTGAACCTTTCTCTGTCCTCAGCAGCATCAATAGAATCAGGTGATGTGCCCCATATGCGTACATGCCCAGCTCCGCTGGCACTGAGAGGCTTATGCTTGTCCAAATACTGCTGGATGGGAAGAGCCAGCTTCAGGGGTGTTTGACCTCCAAACTGTATAATGATCCCATCAGGTCTTTCCAGTTCAATTACATTCAGAACATCTTCAACTGTCAAGGGTTCAAAGTAGAGACGATCGCTTGTGTCATAATCTGTGGACACTGTCTCAGGATTTGAATTCATCATAATTGTCTCATATCCTGCACTCTGCAAAGCGGAAAAGCTACCAAATTAAAAAAGGATGTACCAAAATGGTAACCATCTTCAAATACCAAGTCATACAAAAGCAGGTTCCTTTACATTTATTCCAACATATTATTTAACTACACAACTAAAAAACACTATCAGGTCCGTTATTGAATGCATGAAATTTTATTGCTAAACTAAATCAGGGCACAGTCATATAGATTCAGCACATTTACATGACTTCTAACCACAAACAACTGCATATGGATTTTGCTTGAGTTTACAAAGTGTTTGATACATTTCATCATTGTTTATGTTCCTCTAGCTCACATACCTGGATGCTCTTTTTCATGCTGTACTAGTTCCAACAGAAAAAACACCAAAAACATAGACATTACTAAATTTTGAAAGTATACAAGCAATTAAATTAAAGAAATTTAGGCACATTTTAACAATTCCATATTACTCATTTCTTTCATCATCAATCCAAGTTTATTCAATTGATGAAAAGACACTATCAATGTTTTACAAGTTAATTTTGATAGAAAGAAAAACAATATATCAGGCAGAGTGCTGTGATTAATAGCATAAATGATAAACAGCACAACATTGATGCTTCATGATTAAAGATTAGCCAAACAAAAAAACTAATAAACAAGAAAATGAGTTAAAAGTTGTGTTGTGTTGACTTACAGCTGGAATCTCAAATTATCAACACAATAGCAAAGTAGGTTATGCCAATATGCATTAATAACAGTCTTTTGAAGAAATTGCCTAGGAAGACAGGGGAACATAAATAATACAAAGGTTATAATAAACACATACCTGCAGGGAAAAAGATGCATGGCAACAACAGTAATCAAACTCAATTCCCTGACCTATACGGTTGGGTCCTCCACCTAAAATCAAAACCTTCTTCCTTTTGGTGGGAGCTGATTCACACTCTGCATCATAGGAGGAGTACATGTAAGGAGTATTGGCCTCAAACTCTGCAGCACAAGTATCAACTCTTTTATACGATGGAGTAACTCCAAAAGAAATCCGTTGTGACCGGACTTCCTTCTCTGTTGATTTGATAGCAAATGCTATCTGCTTATCACTGTAGCCATGCTTTTTGACCTCGATGAAGTCATCCTTTGTCAGATGAGACAAACTCCTAGCCATAAGATATTGTTCCACATCTACCAGCTCTTTAAGCTGAGTGAGGAACCATTTATCCACGAAGCTCAGTTCATGGATTTCATCAACTTTCATACCCCTTTTCATTGCTGCATAAATGGAATGAATGCGATCAGGATTTGGAACTCGGAGGTTGTACTTCAATTGTTCCAAGTCCCAGTCAAGTTCGGCAACTTGCGCACATCCCCATCCTGAGTATCCACACTCCAATGATCGAACAGCTTTTTGAAATGATTCTTGAAATGTTCGGCCTAATGCCATGGACTCACCAACAGATTTCATCTGGGTTGTAAGGGTTGGCTGAGAACCGGGGAACTTCTCAAATGCAAATCGGGGGATCTAGATGTACATAGCAAAAATAATTAGAAAGATGTAGGAAAAACTAATGCGGGGTAGTAGATGAAGTGCCAGAATGACAAATCAATAAGTTATGAAATAACGATAATAAGGACAATCGGAAAAATGTACAAACTGAGCGTACTGGTACTACAAAAGAAAGCTAAGATTTAGAAATCCACAAAACCATCTAAATTTAGAAAATATTTTGTTTGGAGAAGCAGACAGGCAATGCAGGAACAGTTGCACTTAACATTACTCGAAACACACCAGCCAAATGATATATATAAACCTAACATAGAATGGTCTAATGAATCTCGGTAACAAAAGTGATAGCAAACAACCCAAGTCATCCTACTCAAGAAAGACAATAAAGCATAATTGAGCATATAAAAATTACAACTACTACTTGCCTTAGTCACCACATAGTCAATAGAAGGCTCGAAACTCGCGGGGGTCTTCTTTGTGATATCATTAGGAATCTGGTCCAATGAATACCCCACCGACAACTTAGCAGCCATCTTGGCTATGGGAAAACCAGTAGCCTTGGAAGCCAGAGCAGAAGACCTAGACACCCTAGGATTCATCTCAATCACCATAACCTCACCATCAACAGGATTAACAGCAAACTGCACATTAGATCCTCCACACTCCACTCCAATCTCCCTTATAATCTTAATAGAATAATCTCTCAACCTCTGGTACTCCTTGTCAGTCAGAGTCTGTGCGGGAGCCACAGTAATTGAATCCCCTGTATGCACACCCATTGGATCAATATTCTCAATGGAGCAAATGATAACAACATTATCAGACAAATCGCGCATTACTTCTAACTCGTACTCTTTCCACCCCAAGAGTGACTTCTCCACCAAAACCTGTGAGGTTAAACTAGCAGCTAACCCTGACTTACAAATAGCCTCGAACTCCTCTTTATTGTAAGCAATCCCACCTCCAGAGCCACCCAACGTAAAAGCAGGCCGAATAATAAGAGGAAACTCCCCAATAACTTCCTCCGATATGCGAATGCACTCCTCAAGCGTGCTCCCAATGCCCGAAGGCGGAGTTTTGAGTCCTATATTCTCCATAGCCTGCTTGAAAAGATCTCTATCTTCAGCTTTTTTAATGGCATCCAGTTTAGCTCCAATCAATTCAACATTATATTTCTCTAAAACCCCATTTTCCGCTAAAGCCACAGCAAGATTCAACGCTGTCTGGCCTCCCATGGTGGGCAAAATGGCATCGGGACGTTCTTTAGCCACCACCTGTTCAACGACCTCCGGCGTCAATGGCGCAACATAAGTGCGGTCAGCCAAGTCCGGGTCAGTCATGATGGTGGCAGGGTTGGAGTTAATCAAAATAACATCATACCCTTCCTCTCGCAAAGCCTTGCATGCTTGAGTACCGGAGTAATCGAACTCGCATGCTTGACCAATCACAATGGGTCCAGCACCAAGAATCAAGATTTTCTTCAAGTCGGTGCGCTTTCCAGCCCCTGTTTTCACGCTCTTCTTCTCTGTTTCTTGGCGGACGATGCTGCTGCAGCAGCGAATGGAGGAAGAAGAGGTGATTCTTCTCGGGTAGTTAGTTTGCGAGAAGAAGAGGCGGAAACGATTGGGTTTTGAGAGAGAAAAGGAGGAGGAGGAGGAGGAGGAGGAAGCTTTGTTTTGGTGGATGAAAGAGAGGGAGTGAGAGCAGTGGTAACGGTTTAAGCAACAGTTCATTGTTGGCTTTGTTTGCTGCCGAAAACACAGGGAAGGGAGGGGGAAGTGGAAAGAGAGAGAGAGGATACCTACGATAAGATCTAGAAAGGAAGGAAGGAATGTGGATTTTGGAGGACTGATTCTAGGGATATTGTCAGTCACTTCTTATTGTCCTCAGCCTGAGAGAGAGGGGGGGAGCAGCTGACGGTGAGGATGGGATATTTTGAGGGATTAGGGTTTTTGGAGGCATTTTAAAAACTGTCTTCAATTAAATAATTAATATGGCTATGTTATATGTATATAAATATGTGTCAAAAAAACACGTCTTAAGAACTTTTAAAAATAAAATATTATCATTACAATTAAGATTAAAAAAATTAAAAGGTGTGACTAATTCATTATAAAAAAATAAAAGAGAGTATAATGGATTGTAATGGTATCCACAATATTATTTTTTTTGTCCTTTGGCCTTTTACATTTTATTCTTTTGATTTTTTTTTTTTGACATTTTGTTTATTTGAAATCAGAAAATGATCCTTAGGAATTAATATTGTAAAAAGATATAAACTATGAGAAAGAATGGTATAAAGGAAAATAATAAAATGATTGTGAAATAATTTATATTATTTATGCAAAGATTGAACAAGAAAAATCAAAATTTCATAGAAAATAACTTATTGACTCGTTTTATGGTAGCATGTAGAATTTTCAATCCGACCATCAGATTGGGTTGAAATTTTTCAATAAGTCTCCTGAAATATTTTTCTACTTTTAAAAAAAATCAGATTAATCGAAGTTCGGAAAGGCCTTACAATTTAGGTCGGTAACTGGGTAGTTTACACAAAATACACAAAGGGCATTAAATGAAGAAAAAAATATAAATAACAAGAAAATTAGTCGATAAAAGTTTGTTTCCAACCACCATGGCTATGTGTCTGTGTCTATATATATATATATATATATATATAGAGAGAGAGAGAGAGAGGGGGGGGTCCCTTCATTCTTCAACTTGATTTCTTATTTAAATCACTTAAAAACCTTATACTAAGGGTTCAAAAGGGGTTTTAAAGGATAAAAATAAGAAATTTCAAACTTCAAGTAGATTATAAAGCTTGCAAATGGAAGCTGCTTTAAAGGTTAGAGTGACGAATAAGAGGAGGTGAAGGAAAAGCTTGTTTTCTTTGCCCAATTCTTCATGATTTATTGTGAAGAGGTAAGAAACCTTGTTTAAAGCTTGGTATAAGTTTATGCCATGAATTGAGATATTTTTATATGATGTATAGAATATGGAATGTTGAGTTTGAATGAATTGTTGCTTGAAATGATTATTTTGTGTTATAGCCATGTTCTTGTGTATGACATAAAAGTAGGTAATGTGAGAATTGAAGAAAAATAAAAGAAAAAAACACATCTTTTTTGAAAGTGAGATTCAGCCTAAGAATAGGTAGAGAGATTGAGTTGGGTTGATTTAATTGATATGAAATTTGAATTTAATTATGTTTAGTCAACTATAAAATAAATGGTTAATATGAAAATGAAAAGAATTTTTGAAGAAAATCCATGTCTTCCATGCATGTTATCATAACCCAATTCTGGGTTATTCCTCAAAATTTATTTTTTAAAATAAAAATAAAATAATAAAATAAAGGTTAGTAATGTGGAGAAAACAGATCAATGAGGATTATAAAAAATATGAAAAAAATCAAATTGTAATTTTAGAGGAAATTAAAGACATAATTGTACCCCATTATGCCCCAAAATAGAGAGAGAATACAAATTCAATGTCAAATTAAATGATTATTGGATGAATTTGCATAAAAATTAAGTTCAAGGACATAATTAAACTATTAATAGGCCAATTTGATTTCATCATGGGCCAAATTGAATTTTAATTATGTTTAAGGATTAATTTGGGCCAAATTAAAGGATTTAATTAAGTGTAAGGACTTAATTATACTTTAAATTGGTCAAATTAATTTTATTTGGGGCTTAATTGGTGAAAAATTAAATTTGGGAGCTCAATTTGGGCTTAATTGAGAAGATTAAAATTTTAAGAGAACAAATTTAATGTTTTTCAAGTTAATTGATTGAAATCAAGGGAAAAATTAAAGAAATTAAAAGTTTAATGGTCAATTAGGGGTACCATTGCACAACAGTGTAAGCTGGAGGATTAAATTGAAGATCGGCAAAAAATCCCTAATTCAGCCCAAAATAGCATCGTTTTGAATATTAAAAAAAAAACAGACGATGCGTCGTCTACTCACTATTAATTATCTTCTTCATTTTTCATACTTTTAATATGTATTTAATGCCTCATATGTCCACCAAAATTGACAACACATCAAAATGGTCACTCGACATCTCTCTATCCTCGAGTATGGTCCGTTCAGGCCTATAAACATGACACCGACCTCGGCACCGACCTAAAGAGGTCAACTCAAGTAGCCTTTTCCTGCAGATTTGACAACTCAAGATGCACGCTTTGAACCAACAGTTGAGATCCTTCCCAGCCAAACCAAAGGCCACTTTGGCATCATTAAAGACAAAATGTCCCTCTTCCACCTCCTATAAATAGAGGTGCATTTCATGGCCTGAAAGAGGGGGAAATCGGATCCAAAATCGACCAAAAACCAGCCTTCCTCCCCAGAATTTTTCCTTTTATGCCGTCTATCTTCACTATCTCCCTTCTCTCCATCGTCCTAGCCACCACTCTCATCACCATCAGATTTTTAGCCACCAGCTCCACCACGGGAAGCCAACACGGCCACCTTCCAGCCACCACTACTTGCTCTATCTCTCTTCTCTACAGATTTTCTTCTTCTCTTCCTTCCACTACCATCGACCGCCAACTCCCCTACCGTTCCTCACAACGCCGCCACCCAAACTACCTGCTCAACCTCTTGATCATGGTCGTGACAACTGCCCCTAGTAGTCTTCTCCTCCGCCCGTCTGTAACTTCTGCAACCATTTGGTTGCATGCAGAATGTGAACAGTAATCGTTCACATTTCTTCAAAATAATTAACTTTGGATATGGGCTAGACCTAATTCGGCCAAGCTCATATGTATGGGCCGAGTCTGGCCCACCCTGAAAGAGAAGAAAAAATATATTGGGCCAATATTGGCCCAACCATTTTAGGTCGATATCGGCCCACCTTTTCCTTATACTAAGCTTGGCCCATTTATCTGGGTCGGCCCAACCCACATGTTTTAATAATATTTAGTTAATATAATATATTATAATATATATAAAAAAACAGAAAAAATCCAAAAACATTTTCAAAAATACTTTGAAAAAAATTTTGTGATTTTCTTGCATATTTTTCCACAAATTTTGCATAATATCGGATTTAAATACTTACATTGTAAGATACAAATCAGGCATTTAATGCTCGGTTTCCTTCGAAACTTTTCTAAAAACATTTCAAAAAAATTCAAAAAAAAATCTCAAAAACTTTTAAATTAATTTTTCTTTTTAAAAACAAAAAAAAATATTTTGTTTTCATGCTTACGGCCAAATCCTAAAAATTTTCAAAGCATATTTTCATTAAAAAATTACATATTTCTCATGTTTTGAACATCCAAAAAATAGATATCATAACCAGTTTATGATCATCTATTAGGGTTTGGCCAAAATATCAAAAACCTTTTTCCCAATCTTTTTTTTAGGGTCCAGATGTAGACTTTAATATTTGTGGGGTGTAAAATTACACAATAATGTACACCCTTGGGTATTAAAGATACAAGGTGTAAATAAATACGATGTTAAAATTTAGACTTTAGAACAGTTAGGATTTAACTTGATAAGGTAAAAACTCTCTCATGAAGAGAGATCTGCCTTTAACCTTAGAAAATACCAATGAATAGAAATCCGACTTAGAAAAAACAATCAAATGCAGCTTACCTTAGGTAGTGTGCACTGGGGTTGATGCGTTTTTCCCTTACACAACCAGTCCCTTACCCAGACTCTCGCAACCTATAAATTCCTAATGACCATAATACTAAGTAGTGACTCCTAAATATTAACCATAATTTTATGATTAAATCTAAAAACCCTTCCCAACACACAACACCTCGCATGGGAGGCACGACAAAAGCCTTCTCTGTCACCAGACGACGTCGCAACGCGACCCCACAACATATGTAAAATTCAATCCAACTAGTTTTGGAAGATTTGAATTAGATAGTTTAAAATTGATATGAAATCCATTTTTAGTTGTGTATTATGATGTGTTTAATAATGGGGAATGAAGTAAATTTTGTAAAAATTTAAGGAAGGACTTGTGTTCCTATTGATATGAATCTTTGGCCTAAACTAACAAAAAAGTGAATACACCTTATTGATTTAGTCGTTATGATTATTGGATTATTTTGTGTTGCATGAGATGTAAAACAGGTGAGTAATAAAAATGTTTAAAAAAAAAGTAGTAGAAAAATACATGTTCCATGTTAAAGTGGTTTTGAGAACATGTTGGAATAAGAAGGTTGGGTGCTTAATTTGAATTAATGAGGAAATTGTGTTAAAATGGGGTTATATAACATGTGTGGTTAAATTGTCCAAAAACTTGTGCAGAAATTCAAGGAATTAATCCTTGAAGTTTCGACTCAAATGAAATGAAAAGAATGAGCTTAATGAACCATTTAAATATGGAAATATGTGTCTAGTTATAATTAAAAAGGGTTGACAAGGTCAAAAAATAAATAAGTAAAGGACAACAGTTGGTCTCCCAAAAAAGGCTATTTGGCAAAAATTTCATATATAGGTGTAGGGACTAAAAGCATGTAGAATTGTTATTGAATTGAGAAATTAAGTAGGTGGATCCTTAGAGATAAATAAAGTTATGGAAAGTATAAGTATGTATGAAACTCTAAAATTCTCCGTTGTTATTGAATTTGAAAACCTGGGTTGAGTGAGAATTGGAATGGAACTCCAATGATGGTTAGTTTGTTTATAATGGTTGTGTTTATGTTTATATAGGAGAGACTGCTAGACTTGGACCACAGTAGCAGAGGGCAGCACCACGAGCACAGGCCCTAAGTAGGTGCTTGAGACCTATATTAAGTAAATTGTAGAATTTTTTATAATCGATGGTTTAATTTTATGTTTTTATAATTAATGTAATAAGAATGATGAGAAAAAAGAGAGAGAGAGAGAAAAGAAAAGAAATTATTTGACTAGTTGTCCATGCAATGAAGTCTAATGATGTCCATTAGGCTGACATCGGTATTAACCCAGTAAATAAAGAGATAAGTTGAAAAGAACTTGATTAGTTGTCCAAGTATTGTAAGCTAATGATATTAGTGTGGTTACATTGATATCATTATTTTGTTGAACTTGATTAGTTTTCTAGTGAAAGATAATGATATCAGTGTGGTTACATCGATATCATCTTTTTCTTGAACTTGATTAGTTGTCTAGGTATTGGAAGCTAGTGATATCAATATGGTTATATTGATATTGACATTATCTTGAACTTGACTTGATAGGTCGTTTCAAGTGATGGAGGCTAATGATACCAATTTGGTTAAATTGGTATTGGCATTTACTTGAATGAAATGAAAAGAAAATAGATAAATTAAACTTGATTAGTCATCTAAGAATATGGAGGCTAATGATACCAATGTGATTGATATTGGTATGATCTTGATTAGTCGTTAATGATATCAATTGAAAACGATATCAATATTATCATGATTAGTCGTCTATTTGAATGGAGGCTAATGATATCAATGTAGTTGATATCAACATAATTATGTTGCCCATGTGGTTGGAGGTTAAAGATTTGATTGCCAATAATGGAAAAGGAAAAGGATTATTAAAAGGGGCTAATTTCCTAGGATAATAATTGAAAAGAGATTACCCTAAATGGTTATGTAAGCATCATAAAAGGTTCAATATGTCAACATTCAAAGTTGTTATGAGTCGTTGAGTGATAAAAACTAGTGATGACAATTGAAAAGGGCATGAATGTATTGATTGGTCAACTACCAAGGTGATGACTAAGAATGTCAGAAGAATTAATATTGGAAATATATTGGTGGTTGTATTTAATAAGGGTGAGATTACAATTGAATTAAAAAAACAAAAAGACAAAGAGAAATGACATATGAAACTTCCTTAAAGGAAAAGGAGATTAACCTTTTAAAAGAAAAGGGACAAAATAGTTAAAGGGTGATTAGAGTGGCATGCATAAGGATTGGAATGAGAATTGTATACAGAAATCCCTTAACCTCATTTTTCTTTTCAATTGTGTCCCTAATTGAATCAATTTATTCCTCAAGATTTAATCATTTGTTGCAAAATAATCATTGGTTCTTCCAATCTTCATTTTAAACTAAATTGATTCCTAATTTCAAATTATTTTTTCAATTAGGCCCTTAATTGATTTCTAACTTGGCTATTTGTTTCAAAATCATCATTAAACTTCAAATTTCTTTCACTCTTATCCAAATTACATCAAATTAAGTTTTTTTTTCTAAATTTCCTCTCCAATTGAAACCTCAATTATAGCCCCAAAACTCCTAAACTTCATTTATGCTCGTGATACTCAATTATCAATCCTATTTCAACCCCATCTGTATTTTTTTGTAATTTTGCATTTTTTTTATGATTTCAAGATTTTTTTTACACATAAAAATTAAATAAAAATGAAGAAAATAACAAAATTGTTAAAATTTACTAAAATTATTGAAGACATATTTTTTGGATTTTTCTATTTTTTTCAAAATATATACAAAAATAGAAGTAAGAAATTGGATTAGAATAGTTGCACTCTCTTTACAATACTTACGGTATAAAATATTGTAAAAGGCTTTGTATAGTAAGTTTTAAAAGGAAACACGATGTTTGAAACGAAAAGGATCTGACACCTTTAAGTTTCAACCAAGGGATCTGACACCTTTAGAAATCACATAATGCTCTCATTCAAATAGGTGATCTATCCAAAGTGGTCTCATTCTTATAGGTGACCTACCCAAGTTTGGTCTTATTCTCATGGGTAACTTACCCAAGTTAGTTTCATTCTCATGGGTGACCTCCTAATATAATCTCATTCACATGGGTTTCTTGTCTAATTTGATCCCATTCTCATGGATAACCTGTCCAAGATGGTCTCCTTTTCATGGGTGACCTTTCAATCTAGTCTCATTCTCATGGGTGACATACCCAAGATGTAAAAAATACAAAATAAATAGTCTCATTATAATGGGTGACTTACCCAAGAGATGAACAATATGAAAAAGGTCATTTAGAGAGGTGACTTGCCTTAAAGTGTATAAATGACTTGCCTGGCTATAGGATTTCCTAACACTTCCTAATTACAAGGTCAAAATTTCTCTTGGTATCATGGCTCAAGGATAACTTCTTTGTTGATTTAGGCTCATTGGAGACTTATTAGGGATTTTGTTTTTTGTAAATATTTCTACAAAAAAACATTATGCAATGCTTTAGGGTCGAATGATATGTATGCACCCTTACTTGGTTTGAAATATAGGTCCCCCATTTTCTTCACCATTTCTCTTGCTTGGTGGATTCGATTTGCAATTTCTAAGACAAGTCTTCTTGATCACTTGACTGCTTAGCCTATTTGATTCTTGTTCACGTGATTAATGTGTTTGACAGCCACTACATTATGCAGCCTAAACCTTATGCCATAAATATTGCTCTTTTATATGTGCTATGTAAAGCTTTTGTTCAATTGACCGTTCTTTAAGAAGTGATAAATTGTCTCTTAGTTGTGATATTGCCTTTAGTCGAATGGTGCTCCCTAAGTGTGGAATTTGTGTGTCATCTCACGCTCATTATTTTCCTTGATAGAAGTCGATCATCAATTTTCTCTTTTTCTTTTTAAGGAATTCAACATGTAACCTATTCCAAGGATTATCTTGACCCACATTACTATCAATTGATTATGCTCCATATTATCCTCGTAGAATTTCCCTTGGTTGATTTGGCCACAAATAGCATTGCCCCCTAACTAAGGTGGCTAGTGTCCATCATTATCGTTCATCTTTATAGACAACCTTGCCGCTTGTTTTCCTAGTAGGCTATATGAACTTCTCATGCATCAATATTATCTTTGCCAAAGAATTTTGCAAACTCAATCAAGGACCATCATTTTTGTAAATCATTTTCTTGTCTTGGGAATAGACCACAAATTTGAAATGTCTTTTTTCTGGAAAAAAATAATCATCGAGATGTAAATTTGAAAGTATTTTCATTAAGATTAAACTTATTTGGTCGAGAACCCAAAACATATCATTCAATGATAGGATGCACTTTGATACATAGGCTAAATGTTAACTAGGCTCGTGAAAAAGAACGATCTAGATTAAATGAATCTTGAATGCATGGAAAATTTAGCAAGAAAAGGTTCATAAGTAATCTTAGGTTTTAAACAAGGAAAACATCTTGGTTATATTGCATTAAGCTTGTCCATTTATTGATAAAAACCGGATGATTCAATGACATGAAAATGACTTGTTGTGCACATTATGGTCATAATTTCATTTCTTTTTGTAGAGGCTGACACCTTTCAATGTAAACAAGTTATTTTTTTATCAGAAAATAATTTAAAGGCACATAATGTAAGTTATGGCTCACGACTATAAAAGAATGGATAGTTATGAGGCTCAAATGGTGTATAAAGGTCAAAGGACATAGGATCACTTGTAGAGATCTTTCGGGTTTGCCTCATGGATTTTAATTGTTTTTTATAATCAATGTCATTATGATATCAATTCTTTATTTATTTTCTTTTAACATTTGTCTCTCAATCAAGTTGACAACTAAGATATGCCTCGTAAAGTGAAGAGTGGTGTTTAGGTAGTTAGAGATTGGTACCTTGTTTTAGCACATTTTGACTTGTACAAATTAAAAAAAAAAAAAAAAGACATTTGAGGGGCTGCCTCCTATTTTTAACATCATGGTAATAATGAATAAAATCTTAAGAAAATATTAATCACTTTCAAATAATTCTCTACATTGTTTAAGATCGTTACTTATCCTTCCTAAAAGTCTGGCTTTTTAGTAGAA
>CM031987.1:2306136-2378992 GCA_018804465.1 Populus tomentosa | reverse complement strand
AACACCCCTGACCCAACTTTACAGTGATCTCTAGTCATTGACATATGGCAAAATAGGCAATGTGTTGCCTATTATGTTTTTTTCAAAAATATCAAGGGTAGACAACGTGTCATCCATCCTTTAAAAAAATAAAATAAAGCTCACACATGCGGACTTAGGCTGGAGGACCGTGTGCCTCCTCCTTTTTTGTTGAGGCCTTATTGCACTAGGCCATCCATGTCTACACGTCTAAACCCTTTTTTGTGTACTTCAGTTTTTTCTCTCAATTTTATCCTTCTGATTTATTTTTTTAATTTTTAATCTATTTTTTTAATTTTATCCTAAAATATTTGGTCTATTTTTAATTGGTATTTTTTTTATTATTTGTTTTTTGCTTTATATGGGTTCATCGTGACATCCTGTTATTTTGTTGGTGCTTAATTTTACATATATCTATTCTTTTTCTTTTTTTTATCATCCAAGTTTTGTTTTTACTCATCAAATCAACTATGTCATATAGGGTTAACCTCCACATAATTTATTTTTTTATAATAGAAAACATGTTAGAATCACCTATTTATTTTTTTCGTTGAAAAAAATAGATCTGTCCCACAACGTAGTGCAAACCAATGAACTAGTAAAACCTATAATGTCAATGGAATTTACTATAGCAATTTATAGCAACTAATATTTTTCTTGTCTTAATTTTTTGGATGGTAGCGGATTTTTCCTATAAACATGTCTGAAAAAAAAAAATTAGGTTTTGTTTTTATTTTTTTGATTCAGTTGATTTTTGTTTTAAATTTGGGGTTGGTAAGTGGTTTAGAAAGGCTTTCATGTATTTATTAAGTGTTTTTGAGTAAAAATAGGTTGAAAAATATATTTTCATCCCCGAAAACCTCATTACCTGATTTTTCAACCACCACACTAGTAGTTGGATTCTAAGTTGGGAAGCAGCAACTGACGCATCGTCCGCCCCGACAAGCAACACCTTATTTGGTTCTTTTCTTTTCTTTTTTTAAATTAAAGGTAGATGACATGTCATCCTCCCCTTAAAAAAATCTAGCCCTATAAATCACCCTAGGATTTGTTTTTAGGTCTAGGCATACCGGGCCACCTAGACCCACATGCCTGGCTTGACCTTACTCTTTTTTTTTTGGTTTTTTTTCTAGTTACATCCTTAATATTGGGTTTTTTTTAATTTTCTTATTAGTTTTTTTTTTAATATTGTCATTTGATATTTTATTTACTTTGAATTGCTCTTTATTTTTTATTATATAATTAAATAAAAAAAATGTTATTTAATCTATTGGAGTCCATAACCTAGGTTACAGGTTTCACGAGTTCACCTGGGAAGGACATGTCATGCATCAATTAAATAAGAACCTCTCATGAAAGTTTGAATGACATGTTGCTCATAATTTATGAATCTACCAATTACTTGGGAGTAATATATGATATTTATTCCAAGAAATGACTTGAAGTTATGAACTTATGTACTAACTAAGTTTGGAACTTGGTTGATCCACGTAAAGGGATAAAACCTTAATGGATCTAAGTGGGTCTTTAAAAGAAAGACTAACATGAAAAGTAATGTACAAATGTACAACGCAAGTTTTAAGGAGTAGGAATATTCAATTTTAATGGTATAATCAACAAATTTAATTTCATAAAAAAAAAATGGATAAACCATGTGTTTATAAAAAGTTAGCGGGAGTGGTGTTATTTTCCTAATATTAGATGTAGATAACATATTATTGTTAAGAAACAACATATCATTACTTTAATCAGTAAAGTTTTGATTGGCCAAGAATTTCTTTATAAAAAAATTAGAAGAAGCAACCTATATATTGGATATAGATATCTATAAATACAGATTTAGAAGGTTATTATTGTCTCAATCCATGCATATTGTTGCGATGTCTCGGTTGTACAAATTAATTATCATAGCTTAAAACATAACACACAAGATAAAATAGAGTAAGCAAGGGGTCGATCCCACAAGAAAGGTTTAAGTCAGATTTTTATGCTAGATGATATGCTATTTGGGGGGGGGGTTTGGATATTATTTAGGCTAAAGCAAAAGAAAACAAAAAACTATCAAGCGAAATTAAATAAATTCAAAAAATTATCAAGAGAACAAACCTTGGTCACAAGCACACATCCACCTATGAAAATCAGAACTGATCGTGGAAACAAAACATCAATTTATATTCTAAATATTTATCTTTTCTTAACATTAGTTAATTAACAAATCTGTCGTATAACTAACCTTAACCATCAAACAACCACAGTGTCCGCATTAATAATTTAATTCAATGGAAGCCTTAAAAACTAGATAAGTTGATTAATTAAGGAAACATAATTATCCGTAGTCTATGCTTGATTTGATTGAATGTTCTCTCTAAGATTAATAATGTAGATCCGCCACAATTATTAAACTCATTTGCTTCACAAGTACATATATCATAACTCTGGTTTTGATATTAAACCTAGCAATAGATTGTTGACAATAATAATTTGGAGTCCGCTCTAGCAATTAAAATAAACAATCATAAGAAAAATAAGCATTGGAGAACAAATATATTCATCATATAATCTGAAAAGAAAAGGAAAAATAAATCTCATAGTTCTTGAAATTCAAAGGTTTCTGTGTCCTTACAACCAAGAAAAAGAGTTTAGCATTGCATGTTTATTGAACAATTAATCAAAAAAGAAAGAAGAAAACATGATTTTCGGGTTTGTGGAGGAGAAGGGGCATTTTTTCTCTATTGGCTGGCTATTTCCCTTCTCTTCTCTTATTCTTTTTATATCTTAGAAAACCCTAGTTTCTATTTGTCCTCCCTTAAGTAGACAGTTTACATTTAAGTACTTCAATAACTATTTTTTTAAAAAAGAAGAAATAGCTTTACATGAAATCTTCAAGCTTTGAATAAAAGGAGCTAAATTGGTGAAATAAAAACTTGGATGTCAGTTTAGATGCTTTGAAATGTAATTTGAACTTGTTTATTCACGAAACCTGTTTGTTGGCAGAATTTAATTGTCATCTTTAAAAAATCATATCTCCTTCATATGATATCTTTTTTGGCTTAAATTTAAAGCGTTGACAGGTATTTGAGTAAGGAATCTAAAAAAATTGAGCTTGCATCCAATAGACTTCTTTAACTTAAGCTATTCAAGTTGGAATAGCCAAAGGTCAACACTGGCAGATTGTGAGATTTGATTTTAAAGGTTGTGATTTCCATGCTTTTCTTTATTTTATTTTCTTGCTTTAGATTTACAGAAATGTATGGATGTTAGATTTTTAATGCAACTAGAATCATTTAATTCCGACCTCTAGAACTCACGCTCTGCATAAAACATCGACTGAAGGTCTAAAATACCAATTACCTCTAATTTACTCCTTTCTGCATCTTTCATCCAAAAGTGCCTTCAAAACATAAAACAAAGAATATCAAGGCATTTTATCTATTTAGGCAAAACACTATTTAAATATGTGTGAAATTATCAAATAATATGGTTGCATCACATATAGACCAGATGTTAAAATAACCTAGCAAGGAAGAATCTATGATTGGATTTTTATCTATTTTGCATGGAACACTCCCTCTAAAGACATGAGTTATAAGACATAAATTGAGAGATATATGATGAAAAAAATATCTTATACTTGGGTATAGGATCCATAAATGGAGAAGATAAACTAAAAATTTAAAATTTTTTGAATTAAGATTTTTTTGTTTGCAATGAAATGTTGAGAAAATAGTGAATATCAACCAATATATGTTTTATTCTAAATGGTAGTGCTCTAAGTTAGAAGAGTTCCAACCAAAAGAGCATAACTGATTCTAAAATTGAATAAGAGTATACCTTCACATTTAAAGAAACAAAGAGGTTGCTTGGATCAAGAAGTTCATCAATGAACTAGATTGTTTATTAGCATTGTTGATCTAATTGCCATATACCATGATAACAATGGAGCCATTGTATAAGAAAAGAAACCAAGGTCTCATCAATTATCCAAACAAGTACTTAAGAAATTCAATTTGATTTGATGTATCAATGAAATGAAAGGTGTAAAGATAGAGTGAGTATCCACTGAAGAGAATTTAGAAGATCCTCTTACTAAGTCACCATCCATGCGAAAACATTAATGCTACATGGAGCAATATGGTATTAGATGCATGAGCGATTGACTTTAATGTAAGTGAGAGATTGTTAGTTTAATATGTCTTATAGCCAATTAATTGGTTACATGTGGTATTATTATATTCATATATATACATATTTATTTTTAATAAATGTTTAATTTATCTTTAATATTAATATAATATTATATTAATGAATCTAATATTTGATTTATAAATCTAGAATAAAGATAAAATTCATATAACAAAAATATTTTGCAAATAAAATTATAAAGTTGTTATAATTATAAAATTTCTATTGCATCAAAGCATTGTTTCTAAAATATTCTTGGTTGATGTTCTCTTAAATATTGGATATTTATTATAGTCATGGAGACTAATGCATATTATATTTTTTTTTCTTTATAAAATCCCTAACCAAGGTGGAATGATATTTGAAAAGAGTTTCAAATTTTATTCAAATGATCAATTACTATTATGTAGAGAATAAACATGATTTAACATGATAGACATATGTCATGCTTTAATGTTAAATCAGGAATTGATGAAAGGATATTAATTACATTAAAAAACTTATTACTGAAAAGTTAAATCAAACCAATAATGACTTTTCTAATATTTTGGGGATTATGACATATTACTAGACGATACATTTAATCTTCAAATATAAATTAATTATTTGTTGAATTGATAATAAATTAAATTGTTTAATTCTATTTAATTATAATTATAATTATAATTATAATTATAATTATAATTATAATTTATATTTGGGTCAACATACAAGGATTCTAATGGCTCACACACATTAAGAACCATTAGTCAGAAATTAAACTAAAATGATTTAATTAAGTACGACTTAATTAAAATATATTTTAGAAATTAAAAACTAAAATATAATTAATATAAGGATTATATTTCTAGACCTACAAAAATCAAGTAAGGACACGATTGAGTTAATTTATAAAATTGTCTAAAATTAATAAATGAATATTATTTAAGGGGCAAATTAATATTTTTGCCAATTTATAAGGTTTTTTTTTTTAGATTTCCCTATAAATAGTAAGTTACGCCTTTTATTTTAGAGTGGTTGTCTGATAGACATAAAAATTATGTAAATTACAAAATAAATAGCTAGCACTCTAGACATAACAATCCTCTTCTTCTAAATAAGGATTTAGGAGATGTCTTATTGGTGGTTCGTGTAGATTATCATTGGAGGCTAGACAATTAGATGACTTTTGATAACCCAACCTTTAAAAAATTATTTAAAGCCGAAGAAGATCAAATCTTCAGGTAATAAATCCCTAAACAAATCTAAATTTATCTAATAAGATCCCATAGACTATTGAATAATTTGTTTTTATTATGTTTAATGCGTGTATGCTTTTCAAAAAATCTAACAGGAACAACATTGAAAACGCTACAGGGTTTGATTGATATAATCCAAGCAAGGTCAAATTCAGATTTTAGCATAAAAATATTTATTGTCCATTTTCACGCTATTAAGCATGACTTTCAACTTGAAAGTTGGATAAAGTTGAAATTTTTACAGGAGTTTCTAGACATGTTATTTTACATTGAGTTAAAATCTGGCCAATCAGAGTTCAGGAAGAGATTATTTCAGAGGGTCAAAGTTATTGAACGAATCTTGTCGAATCTTTCTATCTGGATCTTCATCTATTATTTGGACTATATTTAGATCTACAAAAGAAATTCCGCTAATATTCCAAATGAGTTAGAAAGTAGACATTTATACCTTTCTAGTGATATGTGGTAGGCTTACTAATTCATCCAAATGAGAGAAAACAACATGTTTGAAGTCAAACAAAATTCTATCAGGAATGTGGGAAAAGTGAAGAAACATTGGTTCCTTGTGTATTATGGATTCCGATCAATACAATGATTTCTTAATGTACTTAGAAACATGTGTGTTAGCTATTGGCATACCTATTCAATACAAGGATTTCTTAATGTTCTTAGAAACATGTGTGAGTTTATTTTGGCCTTTTATGCATTGTTTTAGGGTTTGTTTCATTATTAAATACATGTTAGTTGATTACTAGATAGAGCTTACTGGCTTGCAACTTAAAAGGAGTCTATTAGAATTATTTAAAGGGGACTATATGTATTATGGATGCAAGTTTTGGCAACTATGATGATGATGATTTGAATAAACAAGATTTTTTTTCTTTGTTTTGCATGTTGGAAACAACCTTTTTTTGAAGGGACAAAGATTGTACACCGACTTCTTGAAGATTAATTGATTTCGTGATGCCATTTACATATTTTGGGTTCTTAGATACAAGGTTATTCTTGGATCTAAGTTTTTTTTTAATACCTTTAGTTTTTAGATACAATATTATTTCTAAGTCAGGATTTCAAACTTGATATTCAACTTTCTTAGATTGATTTTAATTTTGTTGTGGGTAGTGTGACCATATTATCTACTATTTTCAATAAGACAGTTTTTGGTTGGTTTGACATTTTCAAAAGAAAAAAACAAATGTTTTGTCCTTAAGGTGTGTTTGCCAAACACAACCTTAAGATATTTTTTAAAGCCTTTGGTTTTGAGTTAAGGGTGTGTTTTGCAAACACGCCCTACTAATTTTCCAGTAATGTTTTTTTTTTTTTTTTTTACCAAACATACCCCAAATAACTTTTAAAATTCCTAAAAAAAAAATAGGGACTATTATAAAATTATTTATGGATGTCTTTTTTTTTTTTAATCATTTTATTTAACATTTGAGTTGCAAACTTATATTATAATATATTGAGTCAACATTAAATATACATGTTTTTTTTCCTTTAGAATTTCAAAAAAAATAAAAAAAACATTTTAAAAATTTTTTATTAAAAAAATTATAAAATTATTTTTATATATATACATCCGATGAAATTCTAAAATTTTTCATACATATTTTATACATAATTAATCTCTTTACCTCTCTTTTAGATTGTTAAGTTTTTTAATAACCATAATAGTATAATCGATAGAAGACAATTAATATCTCTTAGAAAAATCAGTCAAAAGTAACGGATTTGAAACGCCATCTTCAAATTCACTAAATGGAAGAACAAATGACATCAACATCTGTGCCGTTGATGACCTATAATTTTCATGGAAAATCCTCACTTTATGGCCAAGAATCCTTTCAAAGTTCGACATTTTGGAGACCTTTTCACCTTATCTTAAAGAAAAGAGAAACAGAAGAGGATTGGTTTGTGAGTCTGACATGTCCATCGACACCTATTCGCCCCGTTCTCTGCTGATATGTCCTAAACGTGTAGAGGTAGAGCTGTAAAATCAAGATTGAAAGAGAGGTAAGTAGCTTTGTATTCCTCAAGCTTCATTTCCGTTGTTTGAATCCACATGCAGAATGTTAGGGAGTTCTGTAAGAGCTTCAACAAATCATAGACAACACTATTTTCTCGAAAACCCTTCATTATTATCATCTCTTAGACACGTCTCATCAAGCAAAAGCAATGGAAATGCAAATCGACACTCATTTACTGTTTCTTACCTCGTTAACAAATGTGGGTTTTCTCTAAAATCTGCATTAGAAGCTTCTAAACGTGTCCATTGTGAAATCCCACATAAACCCGATTCTTTACTTAGCTTCTTCAAGGACCATGGCTTCTCAGAGAACCAAACTTTAAAACTTACCAGAAAATGCCCTGAACTGCTTTTGTACAATCCTGACAAAACCCTTTTACCCAAACTTGAGTTTCTGTATTCTAAAGGTGTTTCAACCGCTGATGTTGCTAAAATCATATCCTTCTACCCTTGGATTTTGAGATGCAGCTTAGAAAACCAGTTAGTCCCTACTTTTGATTTTTTGAAAAATTGGTTCCCAAATGATACCATTGTTCAAGTATTCAAAAGTGCTCCTCTTGTTCTTCAACTTAATCCTGTAACTGTGAAATATATTTCCCAGATTTTGCGAGATAATGGAGTGCCTGACAAGAATATTGTTATGCTAGTTCGTAGCCACCCTAAAACATTGTTGTTGAGTCCAAAGAAATTTAACATGGTGCTGTGCAAAGTGAGGAAAATGGGATTAGATCCTTGCAAGACTCAATTTGTCGTTGCGATCCTAGCATTGACGTCCATGAGCAGATCCACATGGGAAAAGAAAATTGATGTATATAGGAGATGGGGTTTGTCCCATGAAGAGATTCTTGCAGCATTTGCAAAGTCTCCATGGTTTATGACCCTATCTGAAGAGAAGGTTGTGGCAGTGATGGATCTTTTTGTCAACAAATTGGGCTGGGAATCTTCTTTTATTGCCAAAAACCCAACACTTGTCTCGTATAGCTTGGAAAAGAGGCTCACTCCAAGGGCTTCGGTTTTGCAATTTCTAGTGTCTCAAGGTTTGATTGAGAAGAGTTTCAGAAGCACTACATTCTTCATTGCATCTGAAAATAAGTTCCTGCAGCAGTTCATAAATCAGCGTGCTGAATCTACCCAGATATTGAAACTGTACCAGGAGAAATTGAATCTTTCAAGATAAAGGATCATAGATGAAAAGGGTACAGTGGTTTTCTAGCAGTTCTAAGCTCTTTCACATTTCAATCACAGTCACCACACTTTTCCTTTGATTGTTTCAACTGATCTAATCATGTCCTTTGTTTCAAATTTCACCATTTGATTTGGATGGAAAGGATAGATTGTGGTCTTGCAGTTCTAAACTCTTATTATTTTTCTTGATTTAATTCTAGTTGTAAAAGTACTGTAAATGAGTTATTGAATTCTTTGTTTTCATCCAGATTGAATCTTATGCTCAACAACAATTCTTATGGTCATCCGTCATGATTGAATAACAATCCCTTCCCTGTCTTGTGTGAACTCCATGATTGTTTTTATGTGGTCACGTTTGTGAATGTAGTAGAAAAATCCACACATATGTTGATATGTTCTGTAGACTTGAGGAATATTTCGGCTTCTGCAAGGCACTCTGCTTGATGGAAATTGCTCTGAGATTTCAAAGATAACGGTGCAACCTTCGTTCTTTGGATTCTTGCTTTCTCATACTTGTGGGAAACTTCTTGTAATGGTGGAACTCAATTGTACTTGGTTCTTACAGAAAAATTGTGGATGGATACTGTGCAGAGACACTTTTTTTGCCATATTTTTTTGGTGGTGGGCGAGTAATGAAATTGGGAAACCATTAGCAAGATATAGCAGACATTCTCCGGGATTGTTTCTTGGTATAACTTGGGAAAATAATGCACAAATGTTTCATTTTAGTTAATTTTGTATTTGGAAGCTGTCTTACTAAAATCTTTTGCTGCCATTGAATAATTACGAGTTTGGCTTCTTTTACCTGGATATTGATCTTTCTGCGGCTTTTATTATTTGTGTAAATGAATCTCAGGATGTTATTCAGGCTTCATTGGTGCACGCTCGGTACCCTCCTTTGGTAACCTTTGGATAGACCGATTCAAATAATAAAAAGGTTTAGGTTTGCGATTCAACCACATGTACAGGAGTGATGCAGTAGGATTGCTTTGCTGAGCAACTGAGAGAGTCTGAGAAGAATGACTTCCTGCCGCAAGGCCACAGTTCCTCTGTAAATATATGTGGCAACTTGGTTTGATGTTGAAAGTTGACGGGAAAATGAATAAAATAGCTCGTGACTGGAAGATCCAAAGAACAAGTTGCGAGGGATCTTGTCAATAGATCGGGCTGGAAACTTTTGTATGTTGCCAAAAACTCAGCTCTTGTAAGATTGTTAGGCACAGTATGGTTGGAGTTTCATATTAAAATATATATTAATGATATTTTTTATTTTTTAAAAATTATTTTTAACATCAAAACATTAAAAATATATTAATTTAAAATTAATAAAAAATAAAAAAATTTAAATATTTTTAAAACGCAAAAATAAACAGTATTATTTTAAAGAGTTTTACAAGCTCAATACTAATTAATCTAGATTAATCAATCGATTGCTTGTTCATTTAAAATAAATATTTAAAAATTTATAGAAATCAACTCTCAATCAATTGTTTCAACTATTCAAAGAATTGTATATAGAATTTAAATATATATATCAAATTTGTAAATCATTCCCATAATCATTGAAGTATATTTGTGATTCTCGTGTGATTCCCATAAGAAGAAGAAATTGGAGAAGAGTTTTCCTCCAATTCTTTTGCAAGACACGTGAAGCAATACACACGTAACATTAAAATATAAAATCATAAATCTTCCAAGCAATAGTTCTAATTACCGTCCACTCACATATATTTCTTTCATATTGTATTAAAGATGATTTTTCCTTCTAATTTCATACTCTTATGTGAAGAGCATGTTGTTGTTTTTTCAAAGATTTTGTTAGCTATGTTTAACAAAATGATACAATTCAGAAATAATATTTGTATGCTATAATTGACAAAAAACAAAAAACTTTGGTTGTGTCGTAAATTTGAAGTCTGCCTTTCTTTTTAGTTTGTGGTCATGTTGTGAACTTTGTCGCTGTGACTGTGACTGTTTTTATGTGTTTACTTTTGTTGATAAAGCCACTTAAGAGAATCATCGAACATATGGAGAAGCAAAGTTAGGTGATGTTTGGTTGTGGTTCTACTCCAAGGTAAGGTGCTGACTGATGAGCTTGATGCCATTGTATTTGCTGTGAAATATTAAATATAATGGTTATTAAAATAATGACTTGCTTTCTCATGCTCTTGCTAGCTTCTTCTTGTATGGTGAAAACATGCTGTGCTTTTTAACATACACGGATCTTATAGATAGGGTCAGTAAAATCATCTGATTATTTAGAATATGCATTAAATTAATAAAAAAATACAAACCCTAGAAATCAAACTAAAAACAGGTTAAAAAATTTATATATAAAAAATTAATTTGGCAGTTTTATATTTTAGAAACCGAAAAAACTAAACCAAGACAAAAAAAAAAAAAAAAACAAAAAAAAATCATTTTTTGCATCCCCCTTTTTCTCATTTTCATCCTTTATTTTTTTTAATTTTATCCTTCAACATTTACTTGATTTTGAATTTGCGTTCATAAATTATTTTGGTTTGTTTTCTATAAAATTATTGCAGTCTTGAACAAATGTCTTGACATTTGGTTTGTTCTTGATTTTATGAGCATCTATTTTTATCATCATACAATTAAGTACAAATAGTTAATATATATATATATATATATATATATATATATATATATATATATATAAAGCTCTTATAGCCAATGGAGTCTATCACCCGAATCGTAAATTTAACGGGTTAAGTCGCGAAACTTAAGTTAATCCAATATGATGACATCTCAATATTAAAAAAAAAAAAAAGTAATCTTGATTTCTTTTTCGAAACCAAACCAAGCTTTTTACCTTTCATCCGAGTTGCCTTTGGACTCGCTAAGTTGATTGAGTTTGTCACATGGCCTAATTTTAAACTCGGGCTAACCAAGAAGTATGGTCAAAAGGTTTCACGGTTGATTCGTTGGGCCAGGTTCAATAACAATGCCAAATAGTTTTCTATGACATGAACATATTTGTTTTATATTTTTTTTATTCAAGCCACAACGTAGTGTGGCATTGTAAACTAGTAAATATTAAGTTTCTAAGAATGTAGTGCTTCAATTTATGTTAGTGGCATATTTGAGTTGTTAAATCCACCCATTTTGCCCTTAGCATGATGAAATAGTAATCCATCTTTTTACTTACTATCAGTTATCTAGCTCATAGTTTGGTTGTTGAAAATAATTGAAAAGAGAGTAGATAGGAAGAGAAGGAGAGTACAATGGAAAACCATTCATGTATCTTATCATATTCCTCTTCTAAGAGAATAAGTCCTATGAAAACTTGGACTTGGACTTAGATAAAATACTCTCAACACATATATTTATACTAGTCCATAAATAATTCTAGATATTCAGATAATCACATCATTAATGTTCTACATACATGATGTAGTCCTGGCTACGACATCAAAGAATCCATTAGGAGTGTCTATTGGGTCTATAATAAGGCCTAAATTGAAGTGGATTCAAAAAAAGTTCAATGAGCTAAGTCAAAAGACTTGGGTTAAAAAGGTTTAAATATGATAGTCTAGACCCCTATCTACTTTTTGGGTCATATATGAAACTAACAAATAAATTTGGATGCTATTCTAATTGGATTGGAAACTAGACATATGTACCTTTTTAACTATATATAGTAGGTCATCTAATTCATCCGAATGAGAGAAAATGACATGTTCGAAGTTGAGCCTAGAACCTGTCAGCAAAGTGCAACAAAATTTTTTTTAAAAAAAAAACATTGTTTCCTTAAGAGTTATGGATTCTATTCACTACAAAAAAGTCTTTAATACTATTGAGTAACTTATGTGGCAACCTTTGATTACTTATTTTAGAAGGATTACATATCAAACAAAAAGAACTAATTGGGTAGAAATTAGTTCTTATTTTATATGGCATTAAGCTTTTGTTCAACAAGGATTCTTCAATAATTATCTCTCTTAGGTATTTTTCACTATCATATGTGCAAAGGGTGAAAAATAATCTTAAACTATTATTTTATTTATTTTTATTATTTTAAACCTTATTTTAACTAGCTTGTGCTTTATTTAACTTGGGTGCATGTCTAACCCATTAGTTTTAGGGTTTGTATATAAATACTCTTATATAAGGATTTTATTAAATCTTGACAATAATAACAAAGTTGTTGCATATTGTGTGTGATGAGTGATTCTCATACGTTAGTTCTTGATTGAACTACTCAAACTAATTTAAAGATTGATCAATCTTCACGGTGTTTTCTATACTTCTTGTTTGTGTCTCGATATAGGCATAAGGTGAGGGTGGTCTTCTTTATAGTTTTGGTTCTTCATGACAAGGTTCATACTGGGTCAAACTCAAATTCAAATTCAAACATGATCTTAGCTTTCTTGGGAGGAAATCAATTTGTCTATGGGTTTGTGGATTTTTATATCTATAGAGTTTTTTTCAATACATGTATTGAAAAAAACTAAAAGTACATTTTAAATATAGAATTCAAAATTAATCCTAACACTTTTCCTTTGATGAGAATCAGTAAGCAACACTAAAGGATCCATTAGAGATGCCGTTTAAGCTTATTACAAGGCCAATAGACAAGAAGATCATATATGCATTTAATGGGTAAATTCAATATATTTGGGCCAAGTCAAGTGTTAAGATGATTTTAAGAGATGACCAGGCTTTAATTTATATATTTCACATAAAAGGAGTTGGGAAAGTATAATAGTTTGTGGATTGGGCAAGAAATCTTGGTAGCTTGCAGATTGGACAAGGAGAGGTGGTTTTGAGCTTATTTTTTCTAATGTATAGTTTTATGCTAACTAGTATAACTTTTGATTCAACTATTGGATCAAATTGGAATTTTTCTAGAAGATTCTAAAGGTTTTATTTTCTATAAGTTTAAAATTTCATAATGATCAAACATCCAGAAGACTTTGCAATAAAGCTAAAAAGCTACTATGCAAGAAATACATTATTTTTCTAGTTGGTTTAGAATTATTTTTTCTATTTTATTTAAAACTCTTTTGTATTTTTTCAAATTGTTTAAGACTTTTTACCTAGTATAATAGAGTTATTTAAATTGTATTTAGGTTTTTTTAGGAGATTTAGAAATAATATTGTTTGTGTGAGGCTGCTCATACTTTTGATTTAGAAATAATATTGTCTTTATAGAACTCATCCTTATACTTCAATTTATTGATTCTTTATAATCAATGAGTTAGGGTTTTTTGTAAACACCCAAAAGAAGAAGAAGAGAGAACTAAAGCCGAAATGACTCTACCATCGCTGCCAATTTTTGAATCAGCAGTGGCACAGTTTTTGGCTGCTGATTTCTAAATATATAGCGACGCAGTTTTTTTGCTACCAATTTATTAATTAGCAGTGGCATAGTTGATTGTTGATTTTTATATCGACAGTGATGTAGTTTTGCTGTCGATTTCTGAATTGGTAGTGAAAAAGTTTTTAGCTACCAATTTTGAATCGGTAATGGCACAATTGGTTGTCAATTTCTAAACCAACAGTGACGTAGTTTTGCTATCAATTTCTAAATCGGTAGCAAAAAAAATTTGGCTGTTAATTTCTGAATCGACAATAGCATAGTTTTTATTGTCAATTTCTAAATTGGTAGTGACACTGTAAGACCTAACAAAAATTAGAATTGACAAGCCTATCTCAGAGGAGAATGGGGATAGAAACCAGCCCTAAAATCGATGGGAAACTGACAAGAGGAGGAGAAAACTGAAAGAGAGGAAGAAGAAGAAGAAGCAAATTGAAAGCAGAAGGGGAGAAATGTTGTCAAACCCATCCCAAAAACACTAAATTCATGAGGTATGAACCATGTCCTTCTCCACCTATTCTTAAGGCCTTGAAACTGAAAGGAAGAATAAAACTATGAATGCATGGCCTAGGAATTTTACTCCAACTGTTATGGAAAGAACTAAGCTAAAAGGAGGGATAAAAAAACGGGGTTGAATGGGGGACCTAATTCCAGAATATTTAATAAAAAAAATATTGTAAATTTGAATGCACATACTTGGAAAGTTGGTCGGCCTTGGTGAGGGCTGGACATAATAGGGATTAAAGGAATAAAATGCATAGATGACACCCTTGTTAGAGATGTTAGATCAAGTGAAACCGAAATAGAATTATACTTGTGTTAATGGTGTGATTTAGCATGTTTAGTTGATGTGGTTATATGAAAATATGTTAATAATAAATCTTGAAGAAACATGCTGCAGTTGAAACGGAAATTGCCTATTAATTATGCATTAATTTTGTTGTGTGATGAATGGATTTGTATAACTTGAGCTACTAGTTAGAAGAACCTAAATCAAATATGCATGTTGAGATTTGATAGTGCACTGTTCCTGGCTTTGTGATACGAATTGGAGTATGATTGTTGTTGTTATGTATACTAGTTTCAGCTAGGAAATGTTACAAAGGAGAAAAGCCTAGCGTAAGCCTTACACTTGGCCAAAGAGAAGTCAAATCAGAAATGATTTTGTCGTTGCTGCCCATATGTGAATCAACAGTGATAGGGGTTGCGTTGATGATTTCTGAGTCAGTAGCGACTTAGTTCTTGTCAATAATTTATATATCAGCAGCGAGTTAGTCTCACTACTAAATTGTGTTGCCTGCAGCGAGCCAGCTTTTCCTGCAGAATCATGTTGTCCGCAGCAAATCAGTTTTCACTGTCGAATTATGTCGTTTATAATGAATCTGCTTTTCAAATCTGAATTGTATTGTCCGTAGCGAATCTGCTTTCACTGTCAAATTGTCTGGCCTGCAATGAACCAGTTTTCACTGCTGAATGATGGTGCCGACAACGAATCAATTTTCGCTGATAAATTGCATTGTTTGTAGCGAATCAGCATTCGTTGCCGAAATTACGTTGTCTACAGCGAATCTATGTTTGTTGTTAGAATTGTGTGTTTACGGCGAATTACCATTTGCTGCCAAAAATTATGTTATCTATAATGAATTAGTGTTCACTGCCAAAAGTGCATGTTCTGCTGCGAATATGTGATTCACTGCTGAAATTGAGTTGTCTGCAGCAGATTAACATTTGTTGTTGAAAGTGTGTGTTCTGCAGCGGATTAGTATTCATTACCAAAATTGAGTTATCTGCCGTGAATTTGCGTTTGCTATCAAAAGTGTGTGTTCTGTAGTGAATTTGTGATTCGCAGCCGAAAATGCATGTTCTATAGCAAATTTTTGATTCGCTGTCGAAATCGAGCTGTTAGCAACGAATTAGCATTCTCTACCAAAAGAATATTGACTGCAACGAAATTGTGATTCACTATTAAAATTGAGTTGCGTGCAACGAATTAGCATTCGTGGTTGAAAGTGTGTTGGTTACAGCGAAGTAGCATTCACTGCCAAAATTGAAGTGCCTGCAGCGAATCAGTTGTGCTGCCGAATTGTGTAGCCAACAACGAATCAGTTTTCGCTGCTAATTTTCTATAATAGACTCCCCAGTCAGAAATGATTTAAATACTTGCAATGATTTCATGTATGATTGTGTAAATTATGGAACATTTGCATGTGAACATATGGATTCTTGAAATAGGTATGGTGATGAATGTGATTTTAGAATGCAAATGTGTTGATTTGTGACCATTGACGTGTTAAGTGGAGCGACCATGATCGGATCTTTAACCGAGCAAGGACACCCCACATGAGGAATGGGTAGGTGGTTTTCACCTTTTTTCTCATATGATATTTATGTTTTGAAATAATTTACTTATGATGATATTTTATTAAATCCTTGTTGAATGATAAAACGACGATGAAGTGTTTGATTGAAGTCTTGATGATTGTTGAAACGACTATGAAATGTCAATTGGGTTCTTGTTGAATGTTGAAGCAATGATGAAAGTGTTAATGTTCTGAAATGACCTGTTAGAGGTGAATATATTATTGTGTTGCGATGAATATTAAACCGACTATGAAATATTGATTAGGCTATTATAAATTTGGGTTGCTGATGAATGGTAGTATTAGTATTAGTATTACAAAGGATTTACTATTGTCTTTTATTTAACATAATTGTGATGAATGATTATATGAGTATTACAAAAGATCTACTGATGTGACTTATTGAACATAATTGTGATAAATGGTTGTGTGAATATTACAAAGGATCTACTATTGTATTTTATTGAATGTAATTATGTTGAATGGTTATATGAATGTAACGAAGGATCTATTATTGTATTATATCGAATTGTCATGAATGGTTATATGAGTATTATGAAAGATATACTGTTGTATTATACTGAATGTTAATTATCACTTATGGTTGTATGAGTATTACGAAGGATATATTGTTGTATTGTATTGAACATTAATTGTCATGAATGTTTGGATGAGTAATACAAAAGGTGTACTATTGTGTTATTGAATGCTAAATTGTTATGGAATGTTTTGTTTGTGTATTATAAAGGATCTATTATCGTGTTTACTAAATGCTAAACTATTACGGAATGCCTATACGAGTATCACAAAGAGTTTCCTATTATATTGCAATGAATGTCAAGTTGTTATGAATCGTTTGAATGAGAAATTCAAAGGATATTACTATGTTGTAGTGAGTTCATAAACCACTTCTGGAACTTTTAATTGGTTAATGATTAGCTTTGGCTAACGGCATCCAAAGGGGTGACAGGCATAAATGATTGATTAGCTTTGGATAATGGCATCTGAATGGATGACCGACACAAATGATTGATTAGCTTCGGCTAATGATATTCGAAGGGATGACCGGGAGAAATGATTGATTAGCTTTGGCTAATGGCATCCTAAGCGGATGAGCGAGATGAACAAATAATTAGCTTCAACTAATGGCACCCTAAGTGGATGACCAGGATGAGTAAATGATTAACTTCAGCTAATGACACCCTAAGTGGATGACCGAGATGAATAAATGACTAGCTTTGATTAATAGCATCCTAAGTGAATGATCGAGATGAATAAATGACTAGTTTCGGCTAATGGCATCCTAAAAGGATAACCAGATTTAAGAGTTAGGAGTTAATTTCAAGAATTGATGCGCTCATGTATACTATGTTTTGTATATATTAAGTATATGAAAGAACTACGATTGTTATGCTTTACACAGAGAATAACGTTAGTTCGGCTAATGGTATTCGAGATGAATGATCAAGTTTGAGTATTGTAAATAGCCTTGGTAATTGATGAGTTATTAACATGGTATTTACATAAGTAAGGAGAAATGATATAATTACACTTTTTTGGTCCATGAATGAAATGTTACACTAATATTGTTTTATTATGTTTCTTTAAATTGTCTATAATGCTTGAAATTATCTTGTGTTGTAACAGGGACATCATACAAACATGGTGTGTAGGGAAATCTGTTTCGTAGCTCATACATTTTGAAAAGAACTATATACTCACATGTTATGAGTGATATGAGTTCTATATAAACAGACATGTGAATCACTAAATTAGTCATCCGATCCCTTTGTAAAGACTAGTAATGAAAATTAAATGGAACACGGATGTGAATGTGCGAACAAGTTGATATGATGTGTATGGATATACATATGAGGTATTAATCAAATGAGGATATCGTGTTGTGAAATTACATGAGGTAAGCATAACAAAAGTACTAATTGTGTAATTTGTTGTTCGACACTCTTGTATGATCTCATAATGTTAACAAGACTAGAACAAGAATGTGAATTTATGAGTATGTCGATACAATGTAATAAGCCTATGAGTATGGAAATATAATATTATGGGCACATGTATTGAGAATCTATTTTATGGGAATGTTGATTTACATTATCCTACATAGATTGTGCCTTAATAATGAACAAAATGCAATGATAAATCTGAAGAATGATGTGGTGAAAAAAATCTAGAAACCGGACGAAAACAAAATTCCATCAATTTTGGCCTTGAAAAAACCGGGTCGTTACATCTTTCATCTAATGACTTCAATTCCTTGGTTCTAGTAATTATTTGGTTTGGTTTTCTATCAATCTAATTTTAGCATTCTTGGGTTGTGTTCAATCTTGATTTTGGGTTCATTCTTACCCTTCAAGATCACATTAGTTGGTATCAAAGCAAGACTCTAAAATCAGATTTTATATATCTATCTTTAAATTTATGCATTATTTGTTTTGATTTTTATTCTTGAATTTTTAGCAACCCTATAAAAAAAACAAAACAAAAGTTTTTGTTATGTCATATCTATTTTCAAATAGTATAAAAGATGAAAAGAAAAAATCGTATTAGTTTAGCTTATGTCGAAAAAATAGAGATTATAGAAGATGAATTGGATACTTGAGAAATTGTAATTTGCATAAGCTTGTCTTTGATTAGTGGGTATTGTTTGCTTAGAAATTAATTTCAGGTTGTTGAAACTATAAAATTTTGATTTAAGGTTCCAAAGAACATTACAAATCAATTATGCTAAATCAATGTTTACTAGTGGGGTCTATTGAAAATTTTATTTTAGGATATTGAGCATACATTATTTTAAAGTTTCATAGTATTCTTGGATTTTGTTTTTGTATTTATTTTGTTTTTTTATTTCATTTTCATTTTTTTATTCATTTTCATTACTCTTTCCTAGTTGCCTTGTGTCTTGAAATCTTTGGTTGAAAATTATGAACTAAATTTTTTTATTGTTTTGGTTAATTCTCTAAAGAACTGAAGAGAAGAACACTAGAGGTAAAAGACAAAAATGTTAGACTATTATTGTGAAAAGCCAGAATTTAAGTGAAACATGAGTGGAGTAATAGTATTGAGTGTAAACATGTAAGGATCAAAATATTAGATTTGATGATTTATTCCAACGATGAGTCATCACCAAGGAGGGAAGAACACATTCTTTTTATTATAGGTAATACAATAATAATTTGAGTGTATGAATGTGGTGTTCAATGATATAAAGGATTGAATGGATTGATAATATGCTATGATTACAAGTTTGTATGAGAGGCTATTCTCAAGGGTTCATAATACAAAAAAGACAAAAAGACATGTTACCACACTTATGGATGAGTTGGTTAATGAAAATAAAGATGGAAAAGCCAAAGATTTTGACCATGCATCATTTGATCAAGGTGGAAGATTTTAGGCATATAAATTGTCATAACTAATTTTTGGGTTATTTTCGAAATTTATTTTCTTTCTTTCCAAAATCAAAAAATAAAAAAATAAAAAAATAAAAAATAATAATAATAATAGCAAGAAAACTGGTGGCAAAAAAAAGCTGATAGAATTTTAAACATAGAAGAAGATCAAGCTGTAATTTCGGATGAAACCCAGAGCATAATTGCACCCTCATTATACCCAAAACTGAAGAGATAATGCAGATTTAATATCAAATTAAATCATTATTGGATGAATCTGCATAAAAATTAAATCCAAGGATATAATTAGATTTTTAATAGACCAATTTGACTTAATCTTGGGCCAAATTAAAGTTTAATTATGTTTAAGAATTAATTTGGGACCAATTAAAGGATTTAATTAGGTGCAAGGATATAATTATAGTTTAAATGGGTCAAATTAATTTTATTAGGGGCTTAATTAGTGAACAATTAAGTTTGGGGACCCAATTTGAGCTTAATTGAGAATATTAAAATTTTAGAAAATCAACTTTAATTTTTACCAAGTCAATTATTTAAATTAGAGATAAAATTATAAGAAAATCAAAAGATTTGGGTCAATTAAGAGCTAAATTGAAGAAATTCACAGCCAATGATCTTTTTGCAAAAAGCATCAAACTTTGAGGACCCAATTGAAGTTCGACAAGGATAAAATTGCATAAAATTAGAAGTTTATGATCAATTAAGGATGCAATTGAAAGAAATTAAAAGACAATGAATCAATTTTTTTTTCAAATTCCTAAATTAAAACTTTAAAAACCCAAATGACATTATTTTATTTAAATAAAATGACATTTTTAACAAAAAAAAATCAAATTATATTTTAACTAGATAAGCTATAATTATATCATATCAAATCAACTCATAACGATTAAAATAATATTCACCGCAGCATATGGAAAATTAATTAGTTTTTTTTTTTAAGTTTAACGTGGGTGTCCGGGCCAGCTTGCGCGCACCTCGACTAATCCTACGGGCCCTGAAGTTAACGACCATGTAAGCCTCCAGTGGCCATCATATGAGCAATCTAGGGCTCGAACCTGAAACCACAGAAAAAACAAACATTTTGATCCCAAGCTCTTATCACGGGACCACACCTAGATAGTTAGAAAAATTAATTAGTTTGTTGGGCAAAATATGCACGTCGGCCAGGACAGATTCACTCAGCCAAATCTTTTACAGCCATGTCCCATGTCTAATTTCCCCCTTCAATGTTACAATTCAACTCCCTTATTATATTAGCTTTCCTGAAATAGTCATGGTAGTTTTAAAAATAACTATATTTTGGGGCGAATAAATATATAGGTGCATTTATTGAGAGGATCATCAAATGAAATAGCTATCAAAATAAAAGATTAATGGCTATTATTATAATAATAGATTAACTCTCAACTTTTTTATTTACGAGTAAACTTTATTCTTAAATATATATTAAATTTTTAATCAAGATAGATGATGGTTATTGTAAATACTTTTTTAATTACTTGAATTTGTAACTAAATAAATCAAAGAAAAAAAATTCAAATATTAATAATTGCTGACAAATAAAAAAATTCTAGTACATTTTCAGGCAAATATATAAAAAAGCTATTCATATTCTTATTGATAAATTTATTCAAAACAATTCTAATATTCTACTTTTAAATTTCAATCTAATATAATAAAACTCCATCATCATCATCATTATAAAAAAAAATTAAAACTTTTATTAATATTACTATGTAGACAAAGACAATTCACTATGAATTGTAACAATTGAACCACATTAATATCAATAAGAGTTTAATTGCATGTTTTTTTGGTTTTGGGCTTACAATTTGCGACAATAAATTGCGGGTGGTTCAAACATGATAGGATGATAATAATTATGCATTAAATGCACAATACACTTGACTGGATCCTGGATCTTTGGACAACATTGGAAGAATTACTACTTATTAGATATCATTGAACATATTTTTATGTCTAAATAATTAGTTTGAGGGTTATGGTTCCTCATCACTCTTATTTTTACTCTTGAAGCATTCAATCATGGATTCTCTTTTTTTTTTTTTTGCTGCTATTTTGGTTTGGTTTAGTTTTTAGGTTATTTTTAGTTATCCTCTGCTTGCTTTTCTATCATTTTCATGTTTTATTTTATTGTTTTTTTAATTAGGCATGCTACTATTGTTCTTGAGTTTAGTAATACAGTTATGCTTCCATGTCATTTCTTTAGATTAAAGTGTGTGGATAAGTTCATTTGTATTTTTCATTGGTTTTTTTACATGCCTTTTTTTTAGGTCTGCTTACATTTTTTTTGTTACAGATTGTCTTTCATAGAAAAGGATGAGACCAGTTTTTCATGCTTATTATTATTAAAATTTTAAAAAATATTATTATTATTGAAAAAACCATATATTTGAATAGAAATGTAAAATTAAAAAATTATTATCAATATTAGTATTATTCTTATTGTTAATATTAATATTATTGTTTTATTATTGTTGTTGCTGCTGCTGCTGCTAATATTAATATTACTATTTATTATTATTATTATTATTATTATTATCATCATCATCATCATCATCGTTAATAAATTTTAAAAAATTATTATTATTAGTAAAGAAAAAACTATAAATTTGATTTAAAAAAATAATAATAATAAAACTCACGTTTCGTGGGTATGAAATCCACTTTTAGACTCAAATAACCTGAGTTTGGCATCCTTATCAGACTCTAGCTTATGAGGTTTGATCATGCTAACACCTAAGTTTATAGAATTTGACCGAGCTAAATTCAAGTTTTTTAGATATCACATCATCTTTTAGAGAAAAATAAAAAATTTTATGATGTTCATATTATAATTAATTAGTAATCTCTTATTAATTACTTCTTGAACTCACATTAAAAAAAGAGATAGACACAAAGATAAGATAGAAAATAAAACACATGACTAACTAAAAATAATTTAAATATTCTTTCTTATACTTGTATTTATATATTTAAAAATAAATTCAATAAATAATTCTACTAGTTATTTAAAGGATACATTAAATGTTTTTTTTAAAAAATACTATTCCTTTTTTAATTTCAAGGAAGATTCTCTTTGCATGCCACGCAGAGGAAAACACCTCTCCACACTCACTGACACTGGATTAATTAATCACTTAAATTAATATTCGTCCCGCATTACCCTTTCTGTAATAACCCTTTAAGAAAAAGACAACTCTCTCCACCCCCAACAGCCCAATCCCCGGACAAAAACCGAGGACACTATCGTCATCTCGAACTCACAGCTACAGAACTAAAGTAAGCTGGTTATAATAATATATTTCAGACAGTCTCATAAAAAATAAAAAATAAAAGGTCAGTAAATAAATATTATAAAGTCACACTTTTAATTTGTTGCTTTGCTTCTTCTTTTTTCCTTATTACCTTAAAAAGAACAATTATTTTAGGTTCTTACCGCTCTGTTTGGCGCGTATATAATAAACCACCAACAGCATGACGCACATTAAAGAAGAGATCAAACAACAACTATCGCTCAAGCGAGAGAAAAAGTGAAAGCAAAGGCACAGAATCCATAAACCTCCCTAAAAAAAACAGAATACCAAACGCTCTCTTTCTTTCCCCCCCTCTCTCTTCTCTCTCTCTCTCTCTCCCTGTCTCTCTCTGTATGTGCTTTTCCTTGAAAAATCCAAAAAAGAAAAACATCTAATCAGTTTATTTTTACTTTCCATCTCTAGAAGCAGAAACTATAACGCAGGAACGGTTTCTCTCATTGATCGGTGTCTCATTTTGTAACTGCGAAGAAAAGAACCGCAGAAACTTGCTTGTTTTGTGTTTCCGTCCGGTTCCGATAAGTTCGGGGTTGTTCCGTACGAATGGACCGGTACGGTCGGGCACAAGAAGGCTCGCAATCCGATCCGGCACTAGAATGGACGGGTTCAGGACAGGAAACCGGACTTGAAGGTAACCTACATTAATTCAATGTTAACTTAATAGTGATCTGTTTTTTGTTGAGTTTGATTACTTATGTTTGGCGTGGTTGATGTAGAGGGTGTTTGGCAATTGGGATTAGGGGAAACAGAATCGGAATACCCGGAAAGACCTAATGAGCAAGATTGCATGTATTACTTGAAGACCGGGTTTTGCGGGTACGGAGCTAGGTGTCGGTATAATCATCCACGTGACCGGACTGCGGTAATTTTGACTGACTTTACTCGAATTGAGTTTGAAATGATATGTATTTAGTAATTAGGTTTGATCTTATGGCTTTTGGAATTGTGATTGGAGGAGGGTTAGTTTTGTAATTTTGTTAAGTGTGGAGGAGGAGGTCTTTGCTTGCTTTGTAGTGGTGTTATGGTAAGATCCGTATGGTTTGATTGTGGTAGTTGATGTTGTTTTTAGGTATTGGGAGCTGTGAGGACTGGTGGAGGGATGTTTCCTGAACGAGTGGGCCAGCCTCTTTGTCAGGTACTCGACTTCACTGGTTTCGAATGATTACTGTGATTGCTGTGTATGCAAATGGTTGATTGTGGACAATGTGTGTTCATTAATGATAATTTCGGCCAAGTGAGTGCCGATGCAATGTCTATTGATTACGTTACATTACGCTGTGTCCATCTCTTACTGAATGAATTGTACATTCTTTCACTGAATTAGGACCTTTGCTGATTAGCTATGCCTTTGGTTTGGTTTAGTTTGATGTTTCATGGGATTCCTGGTTGTACTGATCAAACTGTTCTTACTTTATTTGCAGTATTATATGCGGACAGGGACATGTAAATTCGGTGCTTCCTGCAAGTACAACCATCCTAAACAGGGAGGCAGTTCTGTTAGACCCGTGTCATTAAATTATTACGGATACCCATTACGCCCGGTCTGTATATCTTTACATAGGCATTCAAGATTTATGCCTTTGATCATGTTGGTCTTTTTTGTACCGAGTATGAAGTCAAGTTTGCTGATTCCTTGAGTTTAATTAACAACAGGGTGAAAGGGAATGTACATACTACATTAAAACAGGGCAGTGTAAGTTTGGGGCAACATGTAAATTCCACCATCCACAGCCAGGTAACATGCAAATTCCAGCACAATCACTGGCTCCACAAGTTGCATCGGTGCCTGCCCCTACTTTATATCCTACAATGCAATCTCCGTCTGTTCCTTCATCTCAACAGTATGGTGTAATGGTTGCTAGGCCTCCTCTGCTACCAGGCTCCTATGTACAAGGTCCTTATGGTCCCGTGTTGCTTTCCCCAGGCTTAGTTCCCTATCCAAGTTGGAGTCCATACCCGGTAGGTGAATGGAAATTCCTCTATTTCATTAGATTTTGACAAATCTATTTCTATTCATTTTGAGTTGCAATCTCTCCTGGTGCAGGCACCTGTAAGTCCCGTAGCCTCTCCTAATGCTCAGCCTGCAGTTGGCTCGGGATCAGTCTATGGAATATCACCACTATCTCCTTCTGCACCTGCTTATACAGGAGCATATCAATCCATACCTACTGCAAAAGGTCCTTCTAGCAGTTCCCAGAAGGAACATGTGTTTCCAGAGAGACCTGGCCAGCCAGAATGTCCGTATTACATGAAAACTGGCGATTGTAAATTTGAATCCTCATGTAGATATCATCATCCCCCAGAATTGGTAGCGTCAAAAACAAATGTTGTTCTTAGCCCCATGGGCCTTCCTCTACGCCCAGTAAGTATTTTTCTTAAAAATACCTCATGTCAGGGCATCGATTACTAGTTTGTTACTTGCTAAAATTGCAAAATGTTATAATTAATCAGACCTCTAGTGATTGTTGCTTGCTACATAGCATTTATGACTGGTTTGGTGGAGGTCATTAAAAGCATTTTCTGAATTTATGAATGTATATTTGTTTTGAGCAATGCAAGCATAATGCTGCAATTGTATACTCGCTCTTTCTTTCTCTATCTTTTCCCTTCTTCATTTTCCTCAGTGAAATTCTGACCTTCCTTTTGGTAGTTATTTTTTTCTCATTGAGTCTTAGTGAAACAAATTTCATTTCACATGGTTAGAACCTTGAATCTTCTGACTCAACTCTGGCATACACCTGCCTGCCTCCAGTATGATATTTTTGATATCTTATCAGAGTAGGTGATTATGTGGAACTTGCCCTTGATCTCTGGATGCTTTTTTGGAGGTCCATCTGCACCACTTTGTTAGTGAGTCTTTTCACTTCAGTTTTATTTCTTGAAATAGCTGTTCTTTTGCCTTGGGATGCTGGTGCGCCATTTGAGTGATATTTTGACAGTGGAAGTTTTTCAGTGGCATGTTGTTCTGTAGATTGCATCTATAGAACATTTCCATTTATGTTTGTGTAGTTGAAGTACAAGTAGCAGCATTGCTTCCTTGCTTCTCTCTATGGGATATTTTAACTTAATAAGTAGTAGGGTCTATTCCCATTACATGGCAGCCTTTTTCCACCCATTAAACTGGATAGTTTTTCAGGTTCACAGCTTTGCAGCTGAGTATTGCATTGAATTAAGCTACAATGTCATGGGAATGACCTTTTCAAAGAAATTTTTATATTCTGGCCTAGTTCAAAATAATATTACTTCTTTAAGTAGTGTTAAGCTGAAAAACAATCCAACCAGCTTTTGAGTCTAACGAACAACATTATATCTGGATTGCAGTCTTCACTTCACCTTCCTGCTTTATAGGGTGATTTGATTGCATGGTGAAGTAATTCCATGTTTTATTTTCTGGAAACTTCTCTCTAAACTTTCTTCATTGCTCATCATACTCCTCTGGATGCTGTTTCTTTGTTCTTTACCAATTATTTCTGATTTATTTCAACATTATTTGGGAGATAATATGTGCTAGCCTTCCTTTCTGTCTCCTGATCAGTCACATATTCCGTGGCTTACCATAAGACTGGGGCATTTTCTATATCATCAACTAAACATGGAATTGTGATTTACATCCTGAGATAATTGCTACTATGACACAAGTTTATCTTTGTAACCTCTTGATTATCTGTTGAATGAAAATTTTTATGCTGACATGATGTTACACAAGCTATTATATAGTTAACAGAAGAAGAAAAAATTTAACAGTGTTTTGATCTTTACATACTGGGGAGAGAGTCCTTGTGGGGAACGTCTCCATGTGCTGTCCAAATTGTATGTCAGAAGTGTTATTCTCAGAAACGATGAAAATCTGGAATATTTTTAGCTACTGTATTTGGTTTTTGCCACTCCTCATAGGTTTCGGGCCATTATGGGAGTTTGGAGGAGGATTAGGCTCCTGTGTCTTAATGTTTTTATCTTCATCTTGCTAAATGTCTAGGTTAGGAACTGCATTGACATGTTTGTTCATCCTTGTTACTTTGTTTTCTTCTTAATTTGGTGGATGTGTTTGAGTTGTGAATTGGGATGGAAATTTTGCCAGTATGATTCTGAAATGGATAAATTGAACTCATAAAGGCATGCTTTTAAGCAGTTCTACATTCTGACGAAGAGAGATCACAATAGAGATTAGGGCAGAGAGGTAATTGATGATTGATGCTACATGTTATTGTCTTTATGATGTACTGGACTTCGTTGCATCTCTTAAGCAGCTTTAGGGTTTTAGGTAGTCAATTCTTTCTTTTTTTGTCTTTATTCCTTGCATTTACTTATTTACTTCAGCATACTATTTTGGACTTATTTTACAAGTGGTGCTTGCTTTATTCTCTGTAATTTGCACTTGTTAGTCATTGCAACAAAGTCTGGGATCATGCTCTATGAAGACTGTTAGTGGGACTGGGTGCTGGGATTAGTGTTTTTGTCTCCAGTGTCTCAAAGTTATCTGGTCATGGTTGGAAAGGTGAGGGTTCATTGCACAGGCAAATTTGTATCGGGGATAGAAGATTGTAAAACAGTTGTTATCATCTATTTCTTTAGCTGTCATGTCACATTTTATCATTGTTATTTAATTTTCTCATGCTGAAGCAGATCTTGTGATCGGCCTAAGAAGACTAAAATCAAAGACCTTATGTTGCCTTTACATGTTCGAACTTCTAGGTCATCATCAAAGTGATATCATTTTTAAATGTCAGGTTGTGACATATTGATTTATGTTTCTCTTTAGGACCTATAATTTGATTGAAATTTTTAGTTTGTTCTATAAAATGCATTAGCATCTTGTGAAGAATCAAAAGTGTTTCTGTATGGTTGGTCATTTATTCGTGTTCTTTTGCGGTTTCTTATGTCATTATCCTGCTTTGTTAGCTGTGCATCCTCTACATATTCATTTTGCTTCTCAAATTCCAAATTATATCATTAAGCAAGCTATATGTGTGTGTGTGTGTGTGTGTGTGTGTGTGTGTGTGTTCTTTTTTTTTTCCTTTTCGATCTGGAGTAAGCCATATATAAGGTAATATCAGGGTGTGCTGTTTTGTAGGCTTCCATATGTTCATATGCATATTTACAAGTTGAATCCCAACCTAGTACAGTATCATGCATCTGATAATTCATCCATGTTAATCAGGGTGCGCCAGCTTGTACCCACTATACACAACATGGACAATGCAAGTTTGGGCCTGCATGCAAATTCGACCATCCAATGGGAACACTGAGTTACAGTCCATCTGCTTCTTCTCTTGCTGACATGCCAGTTGCGCCCTATCCAGTGGGATCTTCAATTGGCACTCTGGCCCCATCATCCTCATCTTCAGATCTGCGGTCCAAACCCAGCAAGGACTCCAGTTCAACCAGGCTGTCTTCATCAACAAGCACGCCTAGCGGATCAGTTGGTTCAAAATATTCAAAGAGTGGACCCGCTTCTCATTCGAGCATTCAACAGTCAGGTCCTTCAACCACCAGCAGCACCAGCACCAACACAGGGGCACGCACCTCATGCTAAGAAAAGATATTAAACAGCTCCTGCTCATTCCTCTTTTTGATCAAATTCATGAAAAACAGCATTTTTTTTCTTGCTTCAGCCGTCAAATAGGAGGCTTTATTTTCCCACAGCTCAGATGGTTCCATGATTCAGGTCTAGCATACATTAGCTCTGATAATATCTCTGTTCATATAATCTTGTGGCCATTGTTTTTTATATTCAATAAGCTATGGCCATTGCCCAAAAATCTTAGCAAACCCCGCATAGCCTTCCACTGTTCTTTCGAATAACCATGAATCTGCAGTTCCTTAAGGCAGATCTGTATCCACCTCTCCTTTTTTTGGAGCCTGTTAATTTATATCCCAATCCTTTCTCAAAAATGTAAGAGAGAAATCCTAAAGCATTCTTCCTTTTACATCAGCCGTGTCTTCATGTCTATCAATTTATGATTGCTTCAAATCTGGGAACAAGCTTCCAATTTGTCTAGAAAGGAATTTGAAGGTTGCTTGTTTCCCTTCTTTTTTGTCATCTGGGGTTTATTAAAGACTTGAAGGAGGCATGCATCTCAGTGCTACCTTTCATGTGATTAGGTACACAGTTATGTTGTGACAATTGAAATGCTTGACATTTTTATTGATGGATCTATTATGAAATACAAATATATGAAGAGTCACCTCAGACTGTAATAATCATTCCTCTCATTTATTCCTGTCCTTTCCCTTATTTTGTATGTGCTTTCTTTATGCATGCCATCAGGTAAAATTTTGCTAATAACACAGGATCCGAAATATTTCTAAATAATTTTGTAGTTATGCAAATTAGAGGATTGTTAGTGCTGATAAAATTAAATGGTTGTTTGAGGGTGTGATAATAGATATGTTTTAAAATATTTTTTTATTTAGAAATATATTAAAATAATATATATTTTTATTTTTGATATTTACATGGAAACTGCAGCCCTATCATAAGCAAGAGCTACTTCATGAGCAGCATCAAAGGTGTAATGCCAATGCTTCTCTTTGGTTGACGGCTCTCTAATCTCATGGTAGGGACACTAGATGTGAGACACGATTTGCATATGATTATAAAAGATGAAGGAAAGCTTATGTTTTTGGATTTAAGTTTTATTAATTAAATTTTATTTATATTGGATAATTTTATTTAGTAGGCTGAGCCCAATAATTGATTATTTTAGAGTTTATTATTTATATATAACTTTTAGACATTATATTTAATTTTTGATGAATTGAAAAAAATTGATCCTATAAAAATATTTTTTTCTAATCTGAATTGCTTCTTGAACTGTATTTATAAATAAATTTTATTGATTGGTTATTTCATAGTTTATTATTTATATATAACTTCTAGATATTATATTCAGTATTTGATTAGATATTATATTCAGTATTTGATGAATTGAAAAAAATTCATCCTAAAGAAATATCATTTCCTGATCTGAATTGCTTCTTGCACTGCCTTTATAAATAAATTATACTTGGGCTATTGCCCTGTTTTTTTTTTTTCTTGAGTTATTTACCTCGATTTATTTTTTAAAAAATTACCCCTATCATCTTATAATTTAATTAAAATTACACTTGTTTATTAAATTTTTAAAAATTTTAATTTACATCATAAATTTTATATGCATGCAAATACTTAATCAGCCTTTTAATATTTTTATCATCTTGAGAATCTAGTCATCCAAGGTCGAGAGAGCCCCTAAAGACTTTTGATTTAGAAAAACCCAACATTATTTTTGACCATTGGATCAAGAAAATGAATGACGATATGTATGTGCTTATGGAGATTGACAAAAACTAGATCTTCAAAAATTTTAATTCTTGAACTCCAATTAGACAAATCAAGATTACCATTTGTTTTTATCTGTTATTTCAAATACGAGTTTTATAATTGTTAATTTAATAATTATTAAATATTCATATAATTATTAATTTTAAAATCTGTAAAATTAAATAAAATTAATAAATAAAAATTTAACATAGAAAAAATAATCGAACTTTTTTCTTCCTAACAACAATACCTCCTAGAAGGCAACAATAGCTCGTCAGCGCCTTACGTCGCACTCACGACACCCTTTAAAGCTCAGTCATTTCTTTTTTCAAGTCAGTCGTCTCTTTTTTTAAGGAAGTCAATACAGTTGGAAACCTCTGGCATACTTTGCTTAGTTAACTCCAAGGCATGGGTTTGAGCTCCTATCTGCCTCTATAGTCTAGAGTAAGCAGTCCTAAGAGAAACCATCTCAATATCTTGAACTTTTTTTTCTTCTTTAAATCTGTGTGCTTCAGACATATTAGCACAGTACTACTTAATGACATCCTTCATGGCCTTTCTCTCCTCAACCCACCTGCTCTTGGAGTTGACATATATTATAAAAGTCTAAATAACCAAAGAGATAGGATAAGTTCATATCTTTCAAAATAACATAATAAAATGGACAAAAAAGTAACTTAATTTGCTATCTTACCTAAGAAGTCATCTGTCTAGTAATAACTAAGTAGTGCTGGAAGCTCGGGTCAGTTAATCCTTCCACTTAAAAAGAAAAAGTGAGGACTTAATCTAATGTCTTCATCATATCTAATGCACCAGGTCGTAGCGTAAACCTTCCCTAGATAATAGTCTCTATTATCCTCATTTATTCCTCACTTATAGTAGGGAAACAGAAGATATCCAACTTGAGATTGAAAAAAATATCCTTTATCCCAGTGGGTGTAGGAGCATGGCTAGAGAACACATGAAACAAGTAATTAGGGTTTATGGGAACATGAGTGCTACGTGGAAAGGGAACAATCACCCCATCATAATCAAAAGGAATGAAAACTCCCATTCTCTTTTATTAAGAGGCTACCTCGAGAATAACGAGGTTGGTGTTGGCACCCTGGCCCCTTGATAGGCGCTCTTCAATACAAATCCAAATTCCTTTTTCCCGTTTCCTTACCTGTTGCATGCCTTTTTCCCTCTTCTTTTGGGTGCTTTTATTACGTTGTTAAGCTTAGGCATTTAATTCTCATTTAATTGATTTTTGTTATGAAAAAAAAAAAAAAAAAAACTCATAGCCAAAAGCATGAAAGCTTCAACCATATCATACTCAAATCTATTTGTTTTTTTATTTGAAGTCTTTATAAAAAAATAAAAAATATTTTTCTTCTTTATTTCAAATTAATGTTTTTCTAGTATTTTCAGATGTGCTAATATAAAAAATTATTTTTTATAAAAAAACAGTATTTTAATATATTTCTAGATAAAAAATATGTTAAAAAATAAATATTATCATATTATCAAACACCCTCTTAAAAAAAATACTAATGAAGCAATAAATTGATTATTTTAGCCTTTGTTCACTCATAATCAATCAATTCAATCTATTTTGTATAGAAGTTGCGTGGAGAAATACATTTTCGTTTAAGACTAGGTTTCGAACCTTGCTTGCAGCTGTTGTATGTACGTGTAACTGTGTTTTTTGCAATATCTGTATCTGCCTCACATTGCTTTTTTTTTAAAAAAAAAGTTCAACTTCGGTTTACAACATATCAGTTTGAAGAGAGCACCATGTCTCTAAGAGCTTTTCTTTCTCTGTTTTTCAGTCAAATTTCTTTGACGTTATATGCACTTGTTGCTAATCTAAAATTGATTAAAGCTTGTGCAATGAGACAATGCAAGATCTGTGGCTTTGTTGTTTTTAGCTGGATTGCTTAGATTGTTTCTTGAGCCTAAGGGCTGCCTTCCAGCACACATAACAGCTAATGTAAAGCTTTCCCCATGTACATAGGACCGAAACATTTTAATGTGTCCATAGTTTATTTCAAATTCCCATTTATCAGCCATGGAATTCCAGCTTAATCAGGTTATTTCAAATCTCCATTTATCAGTTTTTTCTTTTTTTCTTGTAGAGCACTTACTTTGCCGGAAAAACTTAACCAGGCTCGCGGCGTAGCGCAAATCACCTCTCTAGTTATTACAATTTAAGCAAGATTGACTAAACAATTGCCCCTGCTAATAACAAAAGAATAAATTATTTGATCACTGACCTCTAGCACTTTATACTGAATCTATGATTCAAGTTCACTATCTCAAGAGATCTCATTATCAACAACAGGATTGGGCCACCTGAGCTTTGAACTCCACTTACATTTTCCTTTGTTAGAGGGATAACTCCATTAATTTGAAAGATCGCGTGCAAAATCGCCAGCTTCAGATATCCTGTATCAGAGACCAGAATGAAACAAGGCACTGGTATCACATCTTCCCGGAAGACATGTTTTTATCGTAGGGGTTTACTTTCAAATATTCAAGGCAAAGGTTTACTATTCTCTGAACAAGTCCCCATTTTTGTCAACAAGCAGAACAATAAATAAATGTATTCTATCATTATGATCACAATACTAAGAAATTTCAGTCACTATACCTCTTGGTATTAAGAACTGGAGGGTTACTTCCACTCTGGCCATTTGGTTGGATCAAATGATCCCCTCTTCACTTTTGATAGACCAGAATTCTGAGGATAGTCATGCCACACCATTTCCATCTGGAACGAATGAAAGAGGATATGATCAATCAGAATTCTGCCGACAATGGGTTAGAATGAGGTTCTACCAACAATGACAAACATTGAGAAAGAACTTCAGGTAGACACAAGGTTGGCTTGAGAAAAGAGTGCAAGGATATTTTAACATGAGTTGTTTTCCACTTGAAAAGTGGAATCTCTGTTGGAATAGTTACAAGCTTGAGTACTTCAATTAAAGACTCGAACTTGACTATGTAACTACCTGAAATATATGGTCTCATTGATGTCAATGGCAACTAATCATGATGGAAGTTAGCATACTAGAATCAAAGAGAAAACATACTTTGAGCACATGCGTGTCTGTATGTGTGTGTGTATGAGAGAGCGAGAGAGGGAGAGAGTTTAAGGATGTCATGGAGTGCTACTAAGGTGATGCATCACTGGGAGGGGGGAGATGCTGCAGTGAGAGGATATAAAGCTCCACGCACCTCTCCAACAATCACAGTGTCACCTTCCTTGACTCCCATCTTCAAGAGTGACTTGTTCACGCCACAAGCCTCCAACACATGTTGGAATCTTGTGTCAGAATCTTTATATCTGTTCAAAATTATGCGTTAAATACTTCAGATGCAAAGTGGAGTAAAGACAACCAGAAGGAAAGGATATCATCTCAAAAATGCAAGACATGTATTCCAGAAAATGCCAGATCTCATGGAAACTGACAAGTATGGCATGAAGTAATGATCATGCACAAGCATTCAAGTTCGGGCAAATTATGTCCTATCCTAGAGAAGCAACCAAATCATAGATGTAAATCTACAAACAAAACAGGAGAAAATTGATTCTTTGTAGAAAATAGAAGCAGTTGAATAAATCCAAGTTATTAAACAAGATGGAGATTTTTTTTCCAACCCATAGGATCCTAATAAAAAGCAGGCAACTAAAAGGCAAACAATAATACAGAAATGAGAATAGCACACTGTCAAAGTTACCCATTCACTGATGATTTGTAACAAGTTCCATTCATTCTGGCAATGTTCTAGTGAGCCTAATCATTGGAACGGATACTAACAACCACAAATGTTCATGTCAACTGAAATAACCAAACCAGGTAAACAATGCAGGTTTGTGGTATGGTAATCCATTGGCCAAGATAGAAAACAGAATAAGAAAATTCTATTTGAGATTCCAGTAAAAAAAATGGTGTGCGTGGATTTTGCACCCTTCCTGTAACTGGACTGAAACCTAACTCAGCATTACTTTGCTAGGTTTACTGGAAGAGTTACATATGTCCAGACAGAAAACACATCAATACATACAGTATAATCTGAAATCATATTTGGCAAGCTGATGTGAGATGAACGAGACCATTATCGACCAAAGATGCTAACACAAGAAAAGAGGTGACTGAAAAATATAGTGAGAAGTAATCAGAGAGAGAAGTTCATAGCCCACCGCCAATTTGTCATCTGAACAAAACGTTGCAATCCAGCCCCAATTACTTGCCATGTTTTAGACGCATTGTCATAAGAGATTTCAAAGTCATTAATAGGAGCTCTTCGCTGCCTTTGTACCATATCAGCTACATGATTCAAATTTATCGGATGGGTCCAACCTAACACAGATGAAAACTCTTCAAGACACTGTAGGGTTGAAAATAATGGATATGCAACATAATTTTGAGTACTCTAGCATGATCAATAGGCCATATTAAAGTCAATTTTTTTTAAAAAAAAATCGAAAGTAGAAATTTGACCTTCAGACCCCTTATTGGCTTCTTTACTTTCTTGCAGAAGCTTATGAGCAGCACAAATCACTTCATGTGTCCCTTCTCTCTTCACAGCACTCATGCAAAAAGTCTCAATCCCACGTGCTTCTAGCTTTTCCTTGAATAACTGCCAGTTTTCATATGCCTCTGGAAGGTCCATTTTGTTATAGGCAACTACATAAGGCTTCTCTGCAAGTTCAGGACTAAACATTTCCAGCTCAAGACGAACAGCATCAAATTCGAATTCTGGCTGCTGTGAAGATCCATCAACAACATGTACCTGGGAGTCCAAAACAATGTAGATTCCGTCAGTTGAAATATCAAACAAATAATAGGAGGGTGAGACCCATCCAAATATCCTCAATGTAAAAGATAAGGAATGAAGGAAAATAATAGAACCATGGGTGAAGAGATAGTAGATATGGATCACATTGTTACCATCACTTCAATTATCATTCATGAGCTCTCTTTAAAATCACTGCTGTTTTCATCAACATGAACCAAATTTTTTCTTCTTAAATCATGCATAGAGTCACTGACACAAATATCAGAAAAACATTTTGCACGTCACGTCATTTCCAGTGACCCAAAGACTTGAGGATAGAGAATCTTATAGAATAAGGTAAGGAAGTGAAACATAACACAACAAGCTCAAAGTAGAATAATTTACTGTTACAATCACAACAGGAAAATGAATTTCTCTATAAATCTCATCATTAAATTAGTTGAAGTTCATGATAGAAAGCCTGTACCAGGGCAGAACACCTTTCTGTGTGTCGTAGAAACTCGTGACCTAGGCCAAAACCCCGATGTGCTCCTTCAAGTAAACCTGGAAGGTCTGCTACTACCATTGTAGAGTCATAATCAAATGAAACTACACCCAGGTTAGGAAGTAGAGTAGTAAAAGGATAATTCGCTATTGCTGGCTGTGCAGCACTTATGACACTCAAAAGTGTGCTTTTCCCAGCATTTGGGGCACCCACTATTCCAACATCTGCGACCAGCTTTAGCTCCAGCTCCAACCACCTGTTCATGCATGACATTAATTCTAATGAGCACGTATCAAAACAAACTCTTCCAGAACATATAACTACATCCCTTAAGCCCGACGAACTATGAGATTTAACAACTTTACCATATTGACCTTGACGCTTTAATCAAGCATAAAATTCATAGGCATGCTGCATTAGATAAACCACAACGAAAACAAACCAAGTCCAGCACATTACGAAATGCAGAACGTTAGCAGAAAGAACAAGACCAACTACAGTTCAAAACTTATATTCTACTGAGCCGTCACCATTCTCATCACGATCACTTTAATCAAGGCAAAGCAAGATCAACCAAAATAAATCATAGTACTACGAAACCCATTGGAACAACAACGCTAAGCTAACAAATCATTTCAAAGGCTTAAGAAGACATAATTTGTAGCGCGCACACACAATCACAACACAATTCAAAAGGCAACCAATAAAAGGCAGCCAAAACACATAATGGTAAAACACAAATCACAATTAAAAATATACTCACATTTCCGAACCCTCTTCACCATTTTCGGCAATCCTAGGTACCTTATTACTCCCACACTTAAATGCAGCATTCCCTCTCCCGCCTCTCCCACCAGGCAACACCAAAGCCCTTTGTCCTGGAGACAACAACTCCAACAAAACCTCCTCGTTCCCAGCCTCCCTAACAACCGTCCCCGGCGGCACTTTCACCACGATATCCTCTCCTTTCGCTCCATCCATGCATGACCCTTGACCGTGAGCCCCTCTCCCCGCCCTATAATGCACTCTATTCCTAAATGGCAATAAAGAATTTATCGAGCCATCAACTTCTAGATACACGTTCCCTCCTCTCCCTCCATCCCCTCCCGACGGTCCTCCCAGTGGCACAAATTTCTCGCGCCGAAAAGCCACCACTCCATTCCCACCATCTCCGGCTTTGACATAGATTTTCGCCCGGTCAAAACACCGCATTACAGCCGGCACTCCCTTCTCCTTCACACCTTCTTCTTCACCCTCGAAAACTGACAAATTCACATTCTCTCCGTCAGCAAACTCCTCCAACTCTTCTCCTTCATAAACACCATCACTGTTATAACTATTAACACTTTTGCCATTCACTGTTTCTTCTTCTTCTTCTTGTTCCTCCTCGCTTTCATACTCATGATCCTCGTCCTCTTCCTCTTCGAAATGTGGATTAACTTCAAATCTCCCGTAATCCACACGTAAATCACCATCCATTCCATCTTCGGTTCCAAAACGCTGCGATTCACTGTCACTATCCTGTTTGACTACATTAGCATCAGAGAGCTTGATTTCTTCTGGTGGTCTAGATCCGAGGTTCAACGACGGGACTGTGAAGTCTTCTAGAGGAGGTAAGCGAGTGTAACTAGTGGCTTCGCCGGCGGTGGAAGTGATTGTCTGAGGCGGGGATTTTAATTTGGCCTTTTGAGGTTTGAGCTTGCGGTTTCGGTTGGAATTAGGGTTTCTTGGTGAGGCATTGCTAGGGATATGGTTAGATTTTCGGGATTTAGGGCGGGAAATTGCTTGGAGAGAAATAAAGGAGGAGGTGGTTATTGTGGATATGGAAGCCATCTCCGTGCTTACTGGATATCGATCCTGTTTGTCCCTCTGTTTATAAATTTCTTTTTTATGGGCTGAATTCCGTCCCTTTACTTGTACATCTGGTCAAAATAGATCCTCTACTTTTGCATTGTATCAAAATAGCCCTTAATTTGACTAATTCTTGTGTCTCTACCATATTTTTTTAACTCGGCCTGGCCCAGTGGGTCAACCCAGAACATGACCGACCCGGACCGGGTCTAGGTAAAAAACCGTTAGGGATTTGACTCAACAAAACCTAATCGACTCGAAACCCGGTTGACCCGAGTAAATCCAGTTGAGACCTAGTCTTTTATATATGTACACGTACAACAATCTTGGCCTTTTATAATTAAAACCACACTACAAATCAAATTATCTTCATAATCCAACATAAGCACATCAAAAATCCCATCCTTAATGCTAACTTTAAGAGATAAAGCAAAAAACAAAGGCTTTAAACTGTTTTTAAGATTTTTAACATACTAGATATCATCTCTTTTGTGGTAAGTCAATGGAGATGAATCAAAGCCATTGATTCGATTGTTGCCAATTAATATGAGTTGTGAGATTTCAAAAAAAGATAAGAGGAGCTGGAGGTGACCTGACTCGGTTGAGAAAATCTAATATAGTTCACATTTTTAATAAATAAAGAGAGTTGTGACTTGAGGAGACTCGACGAGTTGGATTGGAGAGTCGAGGACTACAATTCAGAGGAGGTGAGTTGGGAGTATGAGGTTGGGGATTGTGAAAGAGAGGAAACAAGAGGGGATTATGGTTTCAAAAGTTTTTATGTTAAGGGCATTGAGTCAGGATTTAGAAAAAGAGGGTGTGAGGGAAAGAAAAGGAAATCACTTATTTTCTTAATTTGATGATTTCAAATCAGGATAGGGGAGAGGAAGGAAAAAAAAAAGGATGGAAGGTGATGTGAATTTAAATAAAACTTCATTACTCATTTTGCTGAAAAAAGGTGTTGAACAAAACTACATTGAAAGCAAAGGGCACAAACTCAACTTTTTTTTTTTGGTTGACCATCTAATCCATGACCTGATTATTATATCGAGTTGATCACAAAATCAGGTTTAAAAACTATAATTTATATAAGTAAGACTTCGAAGAGTAACCCCATAGTTGCAAGAGATATTTTCTTACATACAATGATAAATTGTTGACAAGCATAATCTACCAAAAATGTGTTTGCAGTGAGAGAAAGATTAATTGTAACGATTTGATTTTGTACATAGAAACTTACATACAATTATTATTTTTTATTTTTTACAAAGGCCAAGAATCAGTTACATGACATGTATCAATTATTTTTCTATTTTAGAAGTATTTTTGAAAAACATAAAATATTTTATTTTATTTTTTTAAAATTAATTTTGTTATTATTTTAATATGTTGATATCAAATATATATATATATATATATATATATATATATATATATTAAGTTAATATATTTTTAAATAAAAATATATTTTAAAAAACAGACACCCTCGAAAAATTAGACAATCCACACATATATAATGAAAAACAAAGAATACAACACTATAAAACCACTTCAAAAAACAACATCAATATAACTCAAGCCAAAACCAAACATCTAAGCCACCTAAAAGCAACACACACAAAAACACATAGAGGAGAGTGAAAAGAACTCTGTTGCAATCCATTATAGTATATGTATACAGGGTTTATTTGTTTTTGTATTTTAAAAATATTAAATTTTTTAGTTTTTTTTATTTTAAATTAATATTTTTTGGTATTTTCATATTATTTTGATCTATTAATATCAAAAATAATTTTTTTAATATTTTAATATATTTTAAATAAAAAATACTTTTAAAAAAATTATTACTATACTTCAAATACCCGTGGTGTTTTGACAATAACATTAGCTTGCTTTTTTTTTTTTTTGGTTATTTTAGATTAATCTTGTATGATTAACTTTTTTTATATTTAGAATCACTCTTTTTTTTTTTTTTTTCCATGACAATAATTGCACAGAAGGTAGGATCTATAAAATTAACCGTTTGTAGTTTTTTAAGTTTATGCCATGGAAAAATAATTGTTATGACATTTAAAACACAAAATTTATTAATCAAAGTAGAATGGCATAATAGATAATATCATAAATGTTGGGGTGTTTAAGTACAATTGATTAAATACCAGGACTTAATCAACATTTGAAAAACTTGCAGGTGACGTTTGAGATGTAAACAATTACTTTTAAAAATATTTATTTAAAAATATATAAAAATAATTTTTATTTTTATATTTAAAAAATTATCTTTTATACCATTCTATCAAAAACAATTTAAAAATATGTTTTTTTTCTTTTTAATAAAAAATAAATTAAAAATTTATTTGAAATTATGGTAATAATAGTTTTGAAAATATTTTTTATTTAAAAATATATTAAAATAAATATTTTTTATTTTTAAAAAAATTAATTTTAATATTTATATATCAAAATAATTTAAAAATATATATATAAAATAAAATTGATAGAATTACAATTTACGTTTCCAAAAACACACCCTAAAGGCCTAAACCGCACACCAAATATTTACTGTACTTAAATTCGATTTCCAAATATAAAAAAAACATCACGTAACTTTTGAATCTAACAGAAGAAGCTAACAAATCGAAAAACCAGATAGAAAGAGAGAGAGAGAGAGCTAGGGTCTTCCAAATCAGTAATGCACGTAATTCTAGTGTCTTAACTCGCCGATTAGAACGCCGAACTCTCCCGAGACAACTTGGATTACTGTAATTTGGCCATGTACAGTGGGTCTAGCGATGGCGAGAGCCACGAGGCAGCTCAGAGGAGGATCCCGCCGGCTTCGTCAATGCTTTGGGTCCGTAACCTCCGCCGGTTCATCGGATCCGGTGCCGGGCTCGGATCTGAAGCTCTCATGGGTCCGTTTCTTATTATCTTAGCTAATTTTTATTCTTAATTGTATATTTTTGTTAATTGTTTATGGAATTGAAGCAAGATTAGAGCTGTGACTGTACTTATATAACGATCAATGTGAAATGTTGTTCTCTTAATTTTGTAATCAGAGTTCTCAGTGTTTGCATGATTTGTACTATTACTTTGATTGATGATTTATAGGTTGATTAAGGCTAATTAGTTATTTTCTTCAAAGATATATTTGGGTTTCTAAAAATTAAAATCTAACTTGGTTTATTTTCGCTGGGATTGTAGAGCTTGAGACGAAGAGAATATTGCTAGATATTTTCAAAGAGAAGCAACAAAAGAGTGCTGAAGGTGGTACAATACCAAGTTTCTACAAGAAGGCATGTTGCTGGAAGCCCTTTTCTTTTGATTTTAAACTATTTTATAACTAGATACAAGGCTGTTACTTTACAACTTTAATTTTGGTGCGTTCTTCTGTTTAAGGATTTACTAAATAAATTCTGGGTTTCACTTGCTTTAGATGGAATGGAAGAGTTTTATTGATTGGAAGCTTAGATTTGGACTTGTTTATTGTGATGGTATTTTGTGTTTCCCCTTATTATTTGCTGATTATCTTGTATCCGTTTTCATGTTTTCTTTACTTAGAAACCTGAAGAAGGATCAATTAGTCATAGAGTCTCAAGGCTGGCAAAATATCGGTTTTTGAAGGTACCGTGTTTCCCCTTCTGCTTGTTATACTTGTTACTTTTTGGTGGCCTAAGCATATGCTGGTCTGCTTTATTGATAACATGATAAACTCAATTCTTGCAGAAACAATCAGATCTTTTACTAAATGCAGATGATCTCGATGCAATGTGGGTTTGCTTGAGAGAAAATTGTGTGATTGATGATGCCACTGGTGCAGAAAAGGTTTGTGAGACTTGCTGTGCCAGTCTGTTTTTGTATCATACCAAATGTTGTTAATGTGCTTGGCAGAATTCTATATTTCGTTTACTAAAATCTGTACTTGTTTTCATTGAAGAATGTCCTAGCTTAGCATTATTAGATAATGAGAAGTTATGCTAAACTACTACGTGATGCCTAGGCACTTTTTTTTGCTATTTACATTTGTTAGGCTAGATCTGTTCCACGATGTTTTACTCTATAACCTAATAATTTTTTTTTCACTTTAAGCTAACTTATCTTCTGGATTATCATGTTGTAGATGAATTATGAAGATTTTTGCCACATAGCTTCGGTATGTACAGAGCAAATAGGCCCCAAATGCCGGCGCTTTTTCAGCCCATCTAATTTCATGAAGTTTGAAAAGGATGAATCTGGACGAATTGCTATTTTACCATTTTACCTTTATGTGATGCGCACTGTGAGTAGGGCACTTTAGTACCATGCTATTATTCACAACTTTCTTTCCTTTATCTCTCTATTGAAGGTGATCCTTTTCTTTTTGAGCGCTGATTACTGTTCATTGTTGTTCAGGTTTCACTTACACAGGCCAGAATCGATATGAGTGAGCTTGATGAGGATTCTGATGGATTTCTTCAGCCTCATGTATGACTTTATGCTTTTTTTTTAGCACCACATTTGGCTATCGGGTCTTCCTACTATTAGATCTTTATGAACACATTTATAGTAATTCACTTTTACAATCTTTTGTATAAAACAAGGACTACTTTGTTCTATTTCAGGAAATGGAGGCTTACATACGAGGTCTTATCCCTAATTTAGCACAACTACGGGATATGCCTGCTGCATTTATTCAAATGTATTGTCGCATAGCTGCTCACAAATTCTTCTTCTTTTGTGATCCTCATAGGCGAGGTTTGCGTGGTTACCCCCTTTTACTACAACAGAGTTTTTTTCTTTTTCAGTTATTCAATAATGATAATTTATTTCCCCTTTAATTCATGCAATCATTCATGATATTGGATGGTTACTGTAATAACATATGTTTGCGTATTACCACAATCTGTAGGTTCTCTTTAAATGTTTTATTAGAATATAGAGTATGAATTTACTTTTTGGTACATATACTTCACGGTCTCCTCTTAACTAGCTAAATAAATGCTTGAAATCTAACTTTAGTCAGGATGGGGTTTCAAATTTTGAAGTCATTCTAACATTAGATGTTATCATTTTGCTGATGACCAAGGCTGATAATTAGTTACTGCAAATAACCTAACCTGAAAAGCTGAAGATAACATCAATCACCTAAATGTTTAAAGAGTGAGTTGCATAATCTTTCGGGGCTTGAAAGGGAAACAGACGCGTATATTGATCTGCCCTTTAAAAGATGTTAGTTTAATGTATGGATTATGGAAATTCTTGTAATTGTGAATGGTGGGGAAACATGGGTAAAGATTTAAACGGTCTAATTGTCACTTTTCTCTGTCTGGTTTTCCTCTTTGTAAGATTATGGTTATTTTTAAGGTATTCTGAACTTCCTTTTCAACTGGCTTTTCAGAATAGTTGACAGTTAGTTTTCTTTACAGGGAAAGCCTGCATAAAGAAGGTGCTTCTTAGCAACTGTCTCCAGGAATTAATGGAATTGCACCAGGTGGGTTATAGATTTATATGTTTTGAATTTCTAGTCGCATGGATAAACAATTGATATTTGTTTTACACCTGCTGGGTTTTTTCTGACACTAGTGTGTTTGGCAGTGTGGTAGCGGTTGCTTTTCAAATAGCTTTTCGTGCCGAAATACATGCCAATGATGTTTTTTTATTTTTTAAAAATTATTTTTAACATCAGCACATCAAAACGATCTAAAAAGTACAAACCGAACCCAATTTTAGCAAAAAAAAAAAAAAGAAAAAAATTTGAATTTTGGCAAAACACCCTTTGGAACGCAATGTCAAACGGTGTCTAAATTCCTTTACTAGATTCTCCATTTGTTTTGTCCCTTTTCCTGTCTTCCCCCCTTCTTTCATGACTCTCTGACTATGCCAATATGATTTAAGAAGAAACTAAATGAAAAGATTGCGGGAATTTAGGATCTTCTTTCTTAACCTCATGAAAGTTGAAACATAGAAATGTGGAGGAAAATCAGGTAGGTCTCATTGATGTATTTTGTGTAGTATATGTATATACATGAGTTGTACATAAGATAAGTCAGGAACTAACTAACAGATACATCTAAGGAATACAATCCTATCAGCAGCTAAGGAATCCTTTCAGATACATAGATTTTTTACTTTCAAATTCCACCCACTACTTTACTTCCAATATTGAAAACAAAAATCTTGCTGCATCTTACCAAGTCATTTTACTATAGAATGCTAGAAATAGAACTTGTTGCCTAGAGATGATTTTCTTAGAAATATAATTGACTTGAATGTTGTCGATGCTTGTTACAAGGGAATACAAGTGCCCAGTTCTTTCCTGCTTTCTTTATCTGATAAATAATTAGTGCTTAAATGCATTATAGTATGCCTATTCCATTCTCTACATCCAGTTAAAGAAGTGCAAGACAGTACTGTGTGTGAATAACCCCATACATCTTGGTTGGAATCTAAGTTTTCATTCTAACCTTTGTCTATAAATAGGAAAGTGAGGAGGAAGTCACTGACAGTGAGCAAGCTGAAAATTGGTTTTCTTTGACATCCGCACAACGCATATGTGGTGAGTGGTTTGAATTTTTATCATCCTTTTTTATTCTCGTCCAAACTACTACTAAACTGTTGTCTGTTTATTTAGTTGTGTTTTTTTTTTTTTTTTTTGTGTGATGGTTTGATGTGTGCGTGCATTCATTTACAAGCCTTCTTAACTATGTGATTAAGCATTAAAAAGAGATCAGTGCAGTTTGATAATCATCAAATTATCAAGTGGTAATGACATAAGATTATGATAAACATCACAAAAAGAGGTAGGCAATATACGAGTAAATGATTGATAATAGCTGAGAGTCCAGGGCAGAGGAAAGATAGAAGTGAATGTAAACTCTCTTGACGTTCACCTGTTAACTATTTCTACAAGGTACATCAATTGAAATTGCTAGTGGTTAGTGATGCAGAACAATTGACTATGAGTTTACAAGGTGTAGATTTGATGATCCAAGTTTCAGGAAATATTGTGATTTGGCTTGGAGCATGAGGTTGAGTCTCAGTTGTGTATCTAATCACGGTTTGTTTTTCTGTAGATATGTTCCTTGCCCTTGATAAAGATATGAATGGAACACTGAGCAAGCAAGAACTTGGAGAATATGCAGATGGTACGCTGACAGGAATCTTTATTGAGAGAGGTAGGAGTTCTTATTCTCCTATCAGAATCTATAATGCTAGACCTTTTGGTTTTGTATCTTAAGAATGTAATTTCCCCTGAGATTATTGTCTCCATTCCGTGTTTGTTATGCTTTTTATAGTGTATGATGAGCATGTCCGCCGTGGAAAAGGTGGTGGAGGGAATACTCGGGAGATGGACTTTGAAAGTTTTCTTGACTTTGTTTTGGCATTAGAAAACAAAGACACTCCTGAAGGGTTGACATATTTATTTCGTTGTCTTGATCTTAGTGGACGGGGATTTCTCATCACTCCTGATATTCACTCACTTTTCAGGTGAACATTCTTTCAGCATTTAAATTAGCCTGAACTGCATTGCTTCAATTTTCATGTTTGTTTTTATATTTATCTTCTTTGGTTGCTAAGAGCGAGTTTGTGAAACCTCAATTTTCATCAAGAAGCAACCAATTTTAAAACAACATGGAAGTAAAGAAAGGGAGCATCTAAAAGCTGAGAGCTACCTGATACAACCTTCCTAGAGAAAACTCTGTGGTTTCCTGCTTGTAGTGCTTAAGCAATTCTGCAAGCCTCAAATGTTCAGAGACATGAACCTAGATATTAGATTGAAAGGCACATAAAGATCACAGTTACCATTCACTGGTCCTTTTGATTTTACAGTTTCAGCTGTTGGTATAAACATCATCCCACTTAAACAAGTTTCTTACTTGTCAAACAGAGATGTACACCAGAAATGGATCGAGGGCGGTAACTATGAACTGTGCATTGAGGATGTGAGGGATGAAATATGGGATATGGTCAAGCCAGCTGACCCATTGAAGATCACCCTCGCTGATCTGCTAGCTTGCAAACAAGGAGGGACTGTAGCCAGCATGCTTATAGATGTGCGTGGTTTTTGGGCACATGATAATAGAGAAAATCTTCTCCAGGAAGAGGAAGAACCAGAAGAAGAGTGACAGTGATATGCTGCTATCTAGAAGCCTGCACTAACACAAATCCGTTTCCTTCCTTGGGATTCAGAGAGAAGGTATTGTTTGATGTGTGCTTTTATGAGCTAATGTCATGTAAAAAGCTGTAACAATTGATGCATTCTGATAGTGAAGAGCTGGCAGTATAACAGACTGTTCCGCGAGGAAGTTTCTTTTTCCTTTTGGCCCCTCCTATGTAGAAATACTAGGTTGACAAAAGTAGAGATGCCCGTGTCAGGAATAAAGAAGTATCAGAAAAGAAAGCTAGTGCTCTCCAATTTCTTGAGTCAGAATACAGAAACAGCTAATGCCTATTCATAGTTCAACTGTCAAATTGCTCAAAATAAAACCTTCTCTTGATGTATTCTGAAAGTTCAAAAACATGAAATTAGAATCAGTAGGAAGGAACAATAAGATCAAACAGATTTTCTAACAAACAAAGAAATGGTTCATAACATTTTTCCTAAAAAGGGAGAAGAGCGAAGCACATCCTAGCCTGATGCTATTGATTTTCTGGTAATGTATGAAAGCAAAAGTAGGAAGTATCCACCTTAATCCATAGCAGGAAAAGGCGAGGAATGCATGCAGTCTCACAAAATAATCACTTCGCCAATGTGCTTGTCAAAAACACAACACAATAATTGAGAGCTCGATCAATGCAGGTTTGGAAGAGAATTCCTGCTCAAGACAATTTCTGGAAGATATAGGAACTACATGCAATCTTGATACAAGAAGATTCGGATTGAAGATTGCAACGGAGGGAAAAGTTGTTGCTAATTGAATTACAGTTACAATCACACGCACCGTTTTAGTTTACATCTAATACGCACCGTTTTATTTTTACTACACACCATTTTAATAAACTATAATCAAGAAGGAACGAGAACTTAACTCACTTTCCATGATGTCTTTATAAAGAGGTAGTTGTAACAAATGAAAACACATGAAATATAGAAGGAATATTTTTCTGTCCTCGCCCACCTCAGTCCTAAATTCTCTCCTTATCTTCCTCATTCTGTTGAATTCTTCACCATTCGTTTACGAATATTCCATCCTCGCCCACCTCAGTCCTAAATTCTCTCCTTATCTTCCTCATTCTGTGGTATTAGAGTTGTTTTCTTTGGACATTAAACCATGGCTTATGGCACTAGGTCTCAAGATATGAAAAAGTTGGAAGGGGTGATAGCAACAACTAACAAGGAACAAGGCCAATGGAATGATAAGGTGGCAAAATTGCTAGAACAACAAGGACAACAGCAGTTGTCTAGCGACACCCGCCTCTTGAGATTGGAGGAGCTCATTTCATGTATTTCACTTCAACAAAAATACTTTACTACATAAACTATAGCTACCTATAGGAGAGACCAGCTCTAACCAGAAGTATCCACGCAACAGTCAAGAAGGAATGGTTTTCAGGAATGACTGGCAGCATGGTGGGCACTACAAGTTCCATAAGCTTAGGCGCGATTTCCCATCCTTTAAAGGGGAAGATGTCCACAAATGGCTGTACAAATGCAACTAATATTTTGAGATGGAAGAAGTTCCTGACGTTGAGAAGCTCAAACTGGCCTCTTATTACTTAGATGATATAGCCTTATATTGGCATCAAAACTTCATACATAGTAAGGGTGGCCTGATAGTGACCTAGAAAGAATATGTGGAAGCTCTTTGTAGAAGATTTGATGGCCATAAAGACCCCTTAGAGGAGTTAAAGGATCTGAAACAAGAAGGCGATTTGGAGACTTACAACAGAGACTTCGACATCTAGTGGAATAGAGCTGAGATTGATGAAAGGTACGCCCTGATTTCTACCTAGAGGGACTTGAGACAGAAATAAAAAAATATGGTGAAAATGTTTAAATCAAAATCCCTTAAGCAAGCTTATAATTTGTCCCGTCTACAAGAAAACACTAACCTATACAAGAAATCCCATAAACAACAAAGCAGACACCCAACATCATCTTTTGGCAACAATCAGGCACCCAAATAACAACAATCTTCTTACAAATCTAATAAATTCCTTGAATCAGCCTCCCAACACTCTACTATGCCAGGGTCACTGCCCACCCCTCTGACACACAGTGGTACTCAACCTATGAAAAGGCCCATCAGAACTTTTAGGAGCATTGAAATGGAAGAAAGAAGAGCGAATGACTTGTGTTTTTGAAGTGACGACAAGTTTACACCAGGGCACAAATGCATAACATGAAAGCTTTATTCCATATGTTTAGTGGGAGATGATGAAGACAATACAGTGGAGTCGGGGCAGAAAATGAAGGTATTGGTAGGCACAGACCCGTATATTTCCATGAATGCATTAGAAGGGGTTCTAGGGTGTTACACTCTCAAAGTGACAAGTCGAGTAGCAAAACTACCAATCTTTATATTGATAGACTCAGGTAGCACACACAATTTCATGAATACTTGGGTTGCTAACAAACTACAGTGTGAGCTAACCCTTATCAACCCAGTAACTGTTAAGGCTGCTAATGGGGGAAAGATGTTGTGCTCTTCGATTGGTAAAAATTTTAGGTGGAAAATGTTAGGAATACATTGCGTAGCTGATGTGTTTGTAATGGAATTGGATGAATGTGACATGGTCTTAGGATTTTAATGGTTAGCCACCCTGGAGGATATTATATGCAATTATAAGAATATGTGGATGAGCTTTGAATGACAAGGGCAAAGAACCACACTAAAGGGAGAAGAACCGGTGAAATTACAATCAATATAGTTTGGACAAATGAGTGGTCTGCTAAGCAACATGAATATTATTGCAGGTATCAACCTCTACAGCTTGATAATGGTTCAGGACACACCTACGGCTAAGACATTAACAACTAGAAAGAATCTCAACGAGGAGGAAAAGACAGCCCTGAAAAGGCTACTTCACCTCTACTAGGATGTCTTCATTCCTGTGGTAGGGTTACCACCTAGCAGACCTCATGATCACACCATTCCCTTAAAGAAGGGAGCTCAACCTGTTAACATTCGACCATACAGGTATTCTAGCTTATAGAAGGATACGGTTGAAGGGCTGATCTCTGAAATGGTGGAGGCAGGTACAGTCCAACCAAGCCACTGTCCCTTTGTATCACCGGTTGTATTGGTAAAGAAAAAAGACCTTTCCTGGAGGTTGTATATTGACTATAGAGCTCTCAACAGATTGACAATCAAAAACAAATTTCCCATACCCTTGATCGAGGAGCTATTGGAAGAATTAACAGGGGCATCAGTGTTCTCAAAGATTGATATACGCTCAGGGTATCACCAGATTCGAATGAGCTCAGGAGACGTCCACAAAACAACATTCAAAACACATAATGGTCACTACAAATTCTTAGTGATGCCTTTTGGTCTCACTAATGCACCCGCTACTTTTCAAAGCTTGATGAATGAGGTGTTTAGAACTTATTTGACGAAGTTTGTTCTTGTGTTTTTTGACGACATTTTGATTTATAACCAATCCTACAAAGAGCACCATGCACATTTGCATACCATCTTTGAACTACTCAGAACACACCAGTTGGTCGCAAAGGAGAGCAAATATGTTTTTTGTGATAATAGGATAGAGTACCTTGTCCATATTATCTCCAAGGCAAGAGTAGCTACAGATCCATATAAGCTACAAGCCATCAGTAATTAGCCATTGCCTCAAAACATCAAACAACTACGGGGATTCGTGGGGCTCACGGGTTACTATCACAAATTTGTAAAGGGCTATGACATTATTTGCTGTCCTTTGACAAGGCTTCTAAAGAAAGATGCAGTTTAGAAGAGTGACTTAATCCCGAAGAAGAGTGATAGTGATTTGCTGCTATCTAGAAGCCATTTATGCACTATCACAAATCCGTTTCCTTCCTTGGGATTCAGAGAGAAGGTATTGTTTGATGTGTGCTTTTATGAGCTAATGTCATGTAAAAAGCTGTAACAATTGATGCATTCTGATAGTGAAGAGCTGGCAGTATAACAGACTGTTCTGAGAGGAAGTTTTTTTTTTTTCCTTTTGGTCCCTACTAAGTAGAAATACTAGGTTGACAAAAGTAGAGATTTCCCTGTCAGGAATAAAGAACTATTAGAAAAGAAAGCTAGTGCTCTCCAATTTCTTGAGTCAGAATACAGAAACAACTAATCCCTATTTATAGTTCAACTGTCAAATTGCTCAAAATAAAACGTTTTCTTAATATATTCTGAAAGTTCAAAAACATGAAATTAGAATTAGTAGGAAGAAACAATAAGATCAAACAAATTTTCTAACAAACAAAGAAATGGTTCATAACATTTTTCCTAAAAAGGGAGAAGAGCGAAGCACATCCTAACAATTTATAATTCAGCTCTATATATCTCTATCAACCTAACAATCTAACTAAAAATCAGCAGTAAATCATGAAATAATATTGCCTATCTCCAAAACCGAACTCGGCATACAGAGTGATCCTTTTGCCCTCCTTCACTGCCAGTAATTTTACCATCAAAAGGAGAGATTGGTTCTGCAAAACCAAGAATTGAAATCGGGAATTGCAAAGAGGACACTGCCGCTTGAAATCTTTGTGACGAGGATTCTAAATTCACATGGAATATTCTGGAGTGAATTATTTATAAGGATCCTTGTTCCTCATTTATAGTATCTTGTATAACCTCTATTGCACTAGTTTTTTTTTTTTTAATAGATCTTCTTAGGAGATGTGAAACTACTGCACAAAATCTTCTAAAATGTTGATGAGAGATTGTTCAAAGATCAAGTCAACATTAGGTATTTTTATGTAGTAAAGGATATTAATAAAAGTATTAATAAACTTTGAAGAAGATAGAAAAAAAGAGTGGAAGACGTAAAATTAAGAAAGAAGAAGCCGGGTATAAATGTAATCTTGTACGAGTAAGATAATATTATTTTACTGCTCATATCATTACATCTAATTAATATAAGCATGGGTTGCTTGTTCGTATTTAATAGGATATGATGGTTATTATAATTATTAATCCAGACCCAGGGTATTAGAGGCTCAGTGTTACCTTTCAGCTGTGTACTCAACCTGAGGGGTATTGGGTTCAACTTACACACACTGAGCCCGGGAGGAGTTGGGTTCAGCTTCTGATTACACCAAAGAATGGTCAGAGACAGACGCGTCATAGCCTAATATGGAGTTGGGCGTGGTAGCGTCCTTGACCTAACAGTGATTCAGGTGCGGACACGTCCTGACCCTAGTGGAGTTGAGTGCGAACACATCCCTCCCTGACTCAATATAAGTTTAGGCGCGAAAGCGTCTTGGCCCAACGTGGGACTAGGTGCGGATGCGTCCTGACCTAACTAATTTTTTTTAAAAGATTAAAAAATATAAGAACTTGGACATACAAGTTAAATATTATTATTATTATTATAAATATTATTAAATTAATTAATATTATTAAAATTAAAATAAAAATTATTCCTATTGAAAAAAAATATAGATTTGATTTTAAAAGTAAAATAAATTATTATTATTATTATTAACTTGGGTCAGACATCATCTTCCAGATCCAAGAAAATTGAGGATTGGAAAGGGACGCCTAACTTAAGTTACTTGAATGTGTCAGGGGTGCATACCAAAATCTCTTGTTTCTTACAGCCCTGCCTGACCCATTACTCTGGGGTTTTGCGTCTGGACCCAAGGTTGTTGGGTTCGACGAAAGACCTATTGGTAATGTGTTTGTGTACGAACTAAAGCTAATGGATCCGGTGCCAGGACCCAATTCTCTTGGGTCCGGTGTCAAGATCCAAAGTTAATAGGTTCGGCTTTAGGATCCTATTCTCTTGGATTTGCGTCCGGAGCCAGGGCTTTTAGATCACGACCCAAGAATAACGGCATCCGGTCCCAATTCACTTGGATTAGATATTAAGCCAAACCTAACGCTTTTAGATTTTAAATTTTTTTGATTTTTTTTATAAAAATAAAAAGTTAATTCACAACTTAACGTGTCACCTAACTAAGTTAATTATGAAATGAAATATATATTAGTAAATTTATTTATATAACGGTTATCATTTTAACTTATTAACCACTCGACATCATTGAATGTCTCTGGTAGAGCTTACACATCTAGTCTTAAAAACACATGCTTTTAATTATTTGTTTAGAGTTTTGTATTTAGTATTATAATAGGAATTGTTTTTTTAATATATTAAAATAATATATATTTTTATTTTTAAAAATTTATTTTTAATATGAATATATTAAAACAATTTAAATTCATAAAAAAATTAATTTAAAATAAAAAATAAAAAAATTATATTTTTTAAAATATAAAAAGAAACAATTTTGTAAATTTGAAGGATTATGAGAGTGTTTGGATCTGCGTTAACTTCTGTGTTTTTTGTCAAACTCAATTGCATGATGTTTGGTTATCTTCAGTAGCTATGTTTTGGCTATGGGACCCATAGAAATTTGATGTTTCACCTGCGGTTTTGCGCAAGCAATTTTTTTCTGCTTTTCTTACACTGTTTATGTTAATTGCACTGTTTATTGAACAATGCAATTAACATGAACAATGTAAATTGATACACTGTTCATGTGAACAGTGTAAGAGAATTGCACTGTTCACTTAAAACAAATGAACAATGCAATTCACTTGCACTGTTCACGAGTGAATTGCACTGTGTTTTTTTTTTTAAGTGTATTAATTTTTTTAATATTTTTTTTTTAAAAAAACTAGTTTAGAGTGAATTAAATTCACTTGCAGTGTAATGTGAACAATATTTTTTTTCCTCAAAAAACTAGTATAGAGTGAATTAAATTCACCTACATTGTAATATTAATTTTATACCTGATAATATTTTATCTAACTTTATTACATGCTCAAAAAATTATGGAAACTATAGTTCTTGTCGGATGTATTTCGTACGTAATGAAATTGTAGATGGTTTCATGGAATAATAAAAAATATTTTATATAAAGTATGATTTATTTCATGATATAATAGCAATAGTTAAATCCACAATATTTAAATTAAAAATCATCAATATATATATATATATATATTATAATTATTTTATTAACTCAATTTCAAAAGCATTCTTAACCAAACACATTAAACTATTTTTTCTTTAACCTTAATTTTAACAATGGTTTTAACCAAACATCTTTATTATAAAATAATTTTTTTAAATCATAATTATAATAACTATCACAATACCAACAACACTTTATATGTTGAGGAAACAAATGCCAAAAAACCACCCTAGGTTCCTGTCGGGTCAGGTAAAAAAAATCAGGCTCCCTCTTATCCGGGTATCATCGGGTCCCTGACGAAAAATAGTAAACGACGCGTCTTTTGGGGTTTCCTTTCAGCGAGACATTTCTGGTGTTTTAAAAAAATTGAGCCCCAAAATCCCGCACTCACTCTATTCTCTTCTCAACTGTAATTACTCAGAGAAAAAAGAGCGCTCTCTCTCTCAGTTTCTGATTTTGAGCACAAGAATGGATGTGCCAAAGGATCAAATCACAGCTCTTCTCGATAACCAACTCTACAATTCCGCTCAAATTCTCGTAATAATCTTTTTTTTTTTCTTAACAATTTGTGGAAAAAAAAAATCGTTAAATTTTGTATTTACATTTACAGGGTTGCTTTCTGGTCTCATCATCTACTGTTAGTCTCGAAACCAGCCCCCAGCTCAAAGCCGAAAATCAGGTGCCCCTCTCTTTTCACTCACATTATTTTCTTTTTATTTTCCAATTTGACACTATTTTTTATTTATTTTTAGATTCTTCTTGGAGATGCATTGTTTCGCGATAGAGAGTTTCGCAGAGCGATTGTGAGTGTTTCTATATGCGCGCGCGCGCGTGTTTATTTCTTAGAAGAATCTGGAATTTAATTGTTTGCGTTTTTTTTTTTAAATTTTTGTAGCATACGTATAAGCAAGCATTGCATTACTGCAAGATAATTCCGAAACAGAGTTCGACAACTTCTAGGAGTTCATTATCGAACAGGTCTTCTTCTCCGAATTCTTTTAACATTTCAGCAATTAATGAAAATGAGGTACATTGATTTTATTTTATTTCTTACACATACATTATTTGAGGAATTGTGTGGTTTATATTGATTTTTACTGTTTTATTTATCTCAATGGTAGGTGAAGTTCAAGATCGCATCTTGCCATTCAGCATTGAATGAAACTAGAGCCGCACTTGTTGAGGTTTTTCCCTTATTACAATTTTATTCTTTATATTTTTACTATAATTTTTCCCTTTTAATTACTTAATTTTTTTTTTTGGCAGATGGAAGGAATTCCAAGCAAAGCAAGAACTTTACAAATGAGTTTATTGATGGCAAAGCTTTATAGAAGTTCAAGACATACACGCTTTGCTATCACTTGTTACAAAGAGTGCTTAAGGTGTGTCAAGTTGCATCGCAATTCTTTGTTCTTTTTCTTTTTTTGATATCGATTGGCTGGCTACAAGTGGTAGCCTTTGCCATGCTTAAATTTTGCATTTCTATATGATTTGTGGTACTGGGTCCAGCACCAAGGAAGTTTACTAGCTAAGATAGCTTGCATCCACCAAGTTGGTTGCTTACGCAAATTTATGTTCACCTATTTCATAAACAGAATACAAAATATATAATTGAAAGTTATGCATGCATACAAATATATTTGCTAATCTTTGGCTCATAAACTTTGTGGTATGATTTCTGTTAGTTCTTCATGTCATATCTGGATAGTTTTGAAACATCTATGGTGCTTGTTCTGGTGATTCCACTCGATTGAATAGTTTTAAGAGAACATCTTGTTGCCTTAGGATAATTTAATTAACTTATTGTGGTTTTGTATACTCCTGTGAGAGCACCTCTTCTTCAATGTTCAAATATGTTTTACCTCTTTTAATTACTATCACTTGATTGCCAACATTTTTGGTACCTTACAAACTGTTGTACATGCTAGTTCACCTATTTTATTCAAATTAGCAATTCTTTTTTTCCTTTACTTGTATAAGAAAGATCATTATGTTAGATTTCAGAGAATTTGTTTTTCTTTTGGGTGTGTTTTTGGCAGACATTGCCCTTATGTCATTGAGGCTATCATAGCTTTGGCGGAACTGGGAGTTGCTGCCAAGGATATCATTTCACTTTTTTTGCAGGTTTGTTATGGATATCATTCACTTTTTCACAAGTATATGTGGAATCATGTTTCACTTCTACCCCTGTAAAATCATTTTATCTTCATGAATGCTGAATTTTTTTTTTTTTCATTTAGAAGTCCAGGAAGGTTTTGTTGAGCTGTTATGAAGTTTTATTTTGTCATATTTATGCAAGGTTACTATACATAGAACAAGAAGTTATCTAAGTGAAAATATTGATTGTAGTTTGACTTAAATAGACAGCGATGTTGTTCCTATCAATACAAACTCAGCTTATATGTGAATGAGAAGTAATTTCTGTGGAGGAAATAGTTCTCATTTATTTAGCATAATATTTGGTTCATCTAGGATTTGATTTTTCAAAAGCATGAATGCATGACCTGGTGGCAGGTTAGCTGGTTTCTGCTACCCGTAATATTCTCATTTTCATAGTCAATGATTTGATGTTCTGCAGCCTTGTTATGGAAAAATAAGATTTTAAATGAATCTGCTTTGCTTTTTACTTTTTACCATGGAGTTTGAATTGGTTGATATCCTTGGGGCACTTCTATTATGGTTACAGGCTTCAAATAGAAGTGGGAGAGCTCCACTTGATCATACTGACTCTACTCGTTGGGTTCAAGTAAGTAAGTATAAGATGAAACAAATTAGATTTGGTGTCAACCTCTTACTGCCCCATGGTTATTCACTATCAGCATTTTGTCTTCATTTACCACAGTAATTTTTTTTTTTTAAAAGCTCATTTGGTGATAAGTTTGTTTAAATGGCTTTAAATCTTAGTCTTCATTCAAAAGTATCATCCAGGGAAAAAATGAACTAAATGTTCATCCACATTTCATGCAAACACCGTTCTGTTGCTTATAAAATCAAGCATGTAGATTTTATGCACGGTAATCAAATCACCTTCGAATGACTGCTGAGCTTGTTAGGCATTGCGGTGGTTAAAAAACTACCACTGCATGAGCCCTTTCTGGTGCTTTTCAGAAAAAAGCGTGTACTTCTATACCATTTGAGCTTTTTCCTCACCATCACCACAAACCAACCACAATGGCTTCATTGTCTATATTGCATGGGTGGCTACTCGAGGAACAAACAACCACCCTTATCCAGTGGCATGCTTACAGCATAGATTACAAAAAAAAAAAAAAAAAAAAAATGGAAAACAAAAATTACTTGAAGACATTGTAACTTATCTTATTAATCATTTACCTTTCAACGGTTTTGCATTTTGTTATTGTATTGTTTATGCCCAGCTTGCAACATTATAAACTGTTATTTGTATGCAGCGCTATGTTGAGGCCCAGTGTTGTATTGCTTCAAATGATTACAAAGGTAAAATAGTTACATTTCAAACATATGCAAGTAATGTTTAGATGCTAATTTATGCATATCTGCCTGCCAACACAACTAGTTGCGGAAGGGGATTCCTATTGCTAGTATCTTAACCTGATACAAAAGCAAATAGATAAGTAAATAAAAGGTGAATTTTAGCTGTTAATCAGATGTATCTATTAATTGATTATCTTAATGAAATACATGCCAAAAAATTATTGTGTGAACAAGGAAAAGAAACTTTGCAAAAAAATGGTAGTAGGTACACAATTTACTTCCCTTTCTTAGATTTCGTCAATTACAGATCTGTTTCCTTCTATTGCTTGCCATGTCACCTTTAGTGATTATTGATTGATCATTGATCCACTAAGGTTTTTACTCTTACACTCTCTCCCTTATGTTGGCAGGTGGTTTGGATCTCTTTGCAGAACTCTTGCAACGTTTTCCTCATAACATACATTTATTACTTGAAATTGCCAAGGTAAGAAATGCTATACTATAATGCGTGCAAGCTGGCTAGAGATATTAAAATTGTTTATCTGTTTCACTAATACGTAACTCGATGTCTTAAGGTTCAAGCCATAATTGGGAAGAATGATGAGGCCTTAATGAATTTTGAGAAGGTATTAGAAGTTATGTTTTCCACTTTGAGGTAGTGCTCACTGTTTGAACTTGGCACAAACATGTTAAGTTCATGGACTTGCAGGTTCGATCAATTGATCCATACATTGTAACTTATATGGATGAGTATGCAATGCTTCTAAAGACAAAGGGTGATTTTTCAAAGCTAAACAAGTTGGTGCATGATTTGCTGAGTATTGATCCCACAAGGCCAGAAGTTTTTGTGGCTTTGTCTGTCCTTTGGGAAAAGAAAGATGAGAGAGGAGCGCTGTCTTATGCGGAGAAGGTCAGCTATTTTTTTGTAGTAATATGAATCTTTTCTCCATCTGATTAATCTCACAAATCCACTGATTGATTCTTCTTTGCAATCAGAGCACCAGGATTGATGAGAGGCACATTCTGGGTTACATTATGAAGGTATACAGATAATTTATGCCTGATAGGATGGATATTGTTTTGATCAAAGTCTTCTCTGATATTGTTGTGGGTTGATATCTCTCTGCTGTATAAATCTTAATCTTCATTACATTCTTTTCTCTGATATCAGGGTACTTTGCTATTGTCACTAAAGCGGCCAGAAGCAGCTGTCATTGCTTTCAGGGGAGCTCAAGAATTGAGAGCTGATCTCCGCTCATATCAAGGTACAACCGTACAATCTGCAAGAGAAAAAATAAGACCAAAACTTCAAATTATTCATCTGCATAACTTCCATGATATATCTATGATTGGGCTACACCTGTCCACCAAATGGAACAATAAAAAGGAAAACAAGCCTCAATTAATTGAATCAATTACAATTTCAGGTTTGGTTCATTCTTATTTGGCGTTCTCCAAAATTAAAGAGGCCCTGCATGCTGCCAGGGAGGCAATGAAAGCCATGCCTCAGTCTGCAAAGGCTCTAAAATTAGTAGGTGATGTACATGCTAGTAACTCTGGTGGAAGAGAGAAGGTAGTAAAGTCGTAACAGATCAATTTAACTCTCCTTTTCTTTTGGTTAAAGGATCACATTTCATCAGCTCATGAGTGATCATTTCTAAATTTATAGTTAAAGTCAATCTAATGTCAAATTCAACAGGCAAAAAAGTTCTACGAGTCAGCACTGAGGCTGGAACCTGGTTACCTTGGTGCGGCATTAGCTTTGGCTGAGCTTCATGTCATTGAGGGTCGAAATGGAGATGCTGTGTCTCTGCTAGAGCGATATCTCAAAGATTGGGCAGATGACTCTCTTCATGTCAAGTTGGCTCAAGTATTTGCTGCCACTAATATGCTGCAAGAGGCTATGTCACATTATCAGTCTGCATTAAGGTAGAATATTAAATATGTGCTCTGATTTCTTTAATCTAGAATCTGAGATTTTTTACCTGAATATTTGCATGCTTTTATTGTTGATTGCCAAGAAAGCATCGCATCGCCTTGCTGTTAATGCCCACAATTTAATACTGTGGTTGCAGAATAAACCCACAGAATGAAGCTGCAAAAAAAGGGCTAGAGCGCTTGGAAAAACAGATGAAGGTTTGCAACCTATTATTTCAGCAACATTTTTAATTTTCGGTTTCTGCACTGTCTATAACTAGTATCTTTTACTAGGAAAAATATACTTGGACAACTGACTTGGGGTGGGGTTGGGGGTCTGGGATGTTTTGGGTGTAATCCCTATTTACTGACTAATTGGTTCTTGCTGTAGGGGGTGGATCCGGATGCACCTGAAGAAGATGAAGAAAATGAGATAGAAGATGCAGATGGAGACCAGGAAGAGACTGATCTTTTATAAAAGCAAAGCCAAAGAAGATCTTGTAAATTTTTACGAGATCAGGAAATTATTTCCACCAAGAATGTTGGCTGAGAGAATGCCATGACCATTGTGGACTGCAGGAAAAATTGCCACGCTGCTGAGGTAATTTCAGCAATAAGAGAATTCAAGTCAAAGAGAACTGGAAATTGAGGTGCTTTTGTAGGGTGCTTTTGCGTGATGGTGTAGGAATGAGATTTTGTTCAATATGTCGTTTGTATGTCATAGTTTCAATTGTAATCTAGAATGGGGAAAGTTTTGATTCCAGGGCCATACGACCCTTAATTTTCAATGTATACACGTCTTATTTTCTGGTCCTGAGTTTACATAAGTTGATGCTAGAAAATACTTTTGGTAGCTCGCCCTTATAATCGCCCCCCTGAAGTTGTTTGGACATGTCGGCACACCCTAAATTATTTGGTATTTGGCAATTTAGTAATGCGACTCATGTTTGCTAGCTACTATGTTAATCTCTGACCATGTAACAACTGATCGTGGTCTGCAGTGTCGGTCTTGTGGATGAAAAAAATTTAAAGGAAGAAGGAAACCCTTTATTTCTGCATGGGAAGTGATGGGATTACCTTGTTCGTTTACTTCCTGGGTTTGGATCCTCTCGTGTTACCGGTCGTGTCTTGGATTTCATCGTTCTTTCATTTTGGGTTCATTGATTTGGATTAGGTGACAGTGATGTTATTGTATTAACTGTGCTGGGATTGGTAGTGTGGTCGGTTGCCCTACAATGCGACGAATCTGACAGTTGGTTTCTTGGTGTTCCATTATCTTTTTCTGTGGTAATCAATCTATTGTTTTCTAGATTCACGGAAACTGAAGGGTTGTGTTCTTTCGTTTTCTGGATATTTATGGGTCTTTTAATGGCATTATGTTGAAAAGGCAGTCAAGAAATGAGACATGAGGCTGATGCAGTCATCATGAGCCTGATGTAAACCCTTGGTGGGGATGTGTGGTGATCGGAGACATCGATGCTGGTGATGATAAGGTTGCTACCGTAAGTCAGCTTGTTTGGGCAACTTTCTTCTATCATTTTATGGTTGCTTTTGAAGCTGTTTTTGTATCTGATAAAAATACTGACCTGTAATTTTGATTTAATCAGCTTTTTTAATGCTGCAGTTAAAAGGCATCCGTAGATGGCAATCTACAAATTGTTCAGAGGAGATAAGCGTGGAGTTGACATTTTCTCTCTGGGCTACTCTCGAACCTGAGCCCTCTTAGAAGAAGGGGATGCAGGCGTCTGGAGCTACAAGCTTATGCATGAGAACAGCCCTGAAGGTGTTGGAACTTCTCTAAGCAGATGGTGAGAGTGCCTAAATGTTTAGTAGCTGCTTTTTGTTTGGATTTCTAAAGAACAGAAATTGTGTAGTAAACTAGAAACGTAAATGAACATTTTACCAGGTATGTCTATGGATACAGCATGCTAAAGCCGGCATTGTAGTTCTGGATTTTAAAAGAAACAATTTCTTTTCCTAGATCATTTTTCAAGGGGCGAAATCAAAGACATAACCTCTTCAAATGACCATCTTTTATTGGTTCAAGTTATTTTCCTAGGCCCAAAGCAAGAATGTTTGAAATAGCAACCGCTATTCTGGACACTAGCTTGTATTTCTCCAGAATTTTTGAAGGCCAAGAAATAGCAGGCAACTGAACAGGTATGGATGTAACCTTTGTCTCATATATTTACAAGGTCATATTGCAACAACATGATTCTCCATCCCATGCACAGCAGCACACAGGATAGTACAGAAGACTATTGATCAGCTCAGTGGCAGTTATCTTCTTAGATGGCATGCCCTCTGCCTTGCACACAATCTTCTCAGTGCACATGGAATGGCTTTCTTGGTGTAGGCGTTCGGTTTTCCACAGATTGCAATCTTTGTTTGAGATGAAAAACTTCAATCTGCATGGCAGCATGATACACCCAGTATATAGAGAGATAAATTAAAAGAGGAAGATCTTAAAGCACAAATAGTTTCATTTAAAAAGGCCCGTCACAGGTGGTGGTAGATTCAAATTACACAACACTGCATTTGCTCTGCCAACAATGAATGATCTGTCATCCAGGAGTTTAGTGATGTTTCAAAGGCTAAACATCAAAGTTTTGATCTGAAACATGAAGAATCACATGTATTACCAGGTATATAGCTGGACCTCTATCATTCAATTAAAAAACAAGCTGGTAACCTGGAATATTTTTATGCAGCTGTGGCAATTTATTCCCAGGGGAGAGCGGAAAGGAGAACCTGTGTATTCTCTCTAGAGTGCTCAGACCGTGCTAGACTGGACAACTCAACTAAGAGAATACCTTAAAAAGTTTTTCTAGATTTGTTGGGTGGTTGATGCACTTATTAACCAATAAAGACAGAAGAGCCATTCAAAATAGCAAGATAGTGAATCACACAAGCAGGAAGCATCTATCAGGAAGAATCTTTCATCGTTCCATTCACTTCCCCCCAAAAAAACCTAGAATTTAGTTTAGAATTGGTACCTGTAGTTGGAATGCTCTTGCCCTTTCCCCAGAAAGGACTCCCCTAGTTGAATGCAACTCCTGCAACAAATAGCCAATCAATAAAAATGACTGAAAAAACCCAATCATCATGATATGGCCTCCGACAAGACTATCACAAGTACCTTCTGAGTATCATCCAGAACAGCCTTCAGGAAAGCCACATCATGCTCAAGCCTTAGATTGTCCGAATGGACAATGTTTGATAAACTGTTGGCCTCTTCTTGAGCTAGCTCCACACAAGCCAGCTTTTCTTTCAACAACTCCATCTCCCTCACTGTGTCTACCAACTTTTTCTCCATTTCCCGTCTGCTCTTCAGGGCAGAGGATACATTTTTCTCTGCTGCTTCTTGACCTATAAATGCAGCTGCCAGTTGTCCTTCAAGTACTCCGTTCTTTCTTGTTAGAGCAGCTATTTTTGTTTCATACAATCGATATATACTTGCACGAGCCCCTCCTGTTGTACAATCACTCTCTGGTAATAGTATGTCCTCATTATCAATTGAAAGGTTTCCAGTTCCTTGGTTTTGAGAGTTAGAAGTTTCCATTTCAAATACGCAAGACATCTCCTCAGCATTAATTTTACCAACTGGATTGTTAGGCTGGACTGATACATCAGAATGATTCCTTTGGAGTTCAGTAGCCTGAAATAAGCACAATGCTTGTAATAATGGAAAATATAAGCATCTCTTGCAATCTTACTCTCGGACAATATCACAGAAAAAAAGAATGAAATCAGTTTTACAGTATTTTTATTCTCTCAGACTATAGGCACAATGCTTGTGATTTGACCAAGATATTTATACCCTTCCACTGTCTAACAGTAATCTCTTGATTTTTCAATGTAAAAACAACCACGACAATTTCATTGTTGTCAAGAACAAAGAGCATCCAAAACTGACCTCAGCACAGCTGTTTGAATTCATAAATAGTTAAGGTTAAAAAAATATAGCAAAGACCAGCTAATTGGTGAGAAATATCATCTTACCAATGATGGAAAATTTCCATCTAAGTTCTTTGCTGTCTTGGCAGCCGTGCTGTTTTCTTCCTTGCGGTGAAAGTCCTTGCGACGAGAGATATTTCCGGAAGCAGAATTTGGATCAACAAGCAAGGACTCTGACAAAGATTTCCTACCAGAACCATGCTGTTCAATTGCAGATACCAAATTTTGTCTTGTAATTGAATCAACTGAACGCTGAGAAGAGCTGGAACCAAGTTGATCAGCCAACACTGTAGATGATGAACACTTTTCAAACAGCAAATGTCGAGGGCCTTCACTAGGAGCAGAATGACGACCCATTGACAATTCATTCTTCTCAATGCCTATCACTTCAACCTGTAATAAAACATAAGGCAAAGTTACTAGTTTCGCAGAATTGACTACAATCTCCAGCCAACATCAAAAGCAGAAATGATGCCATAGAAAACATGACATTCCAGTCTCGAACCTGATTTGATGGCTCCTTTTTGCTTCCACCAAAAGCAACAAGGAAATCCTTTTCCTTGTGCTGCACAAGTACCAGGCTAAATCCCTGAGAGAGAAATAACAACTTAGACAGAACCTATGATGAAAAAAAAAATGCAAAGAAAGTACATCCTCATGCTATACAATCTTGAAAGGATATTGAAAACAACAAAGCACGTGATATTTAAAACACTTGAAGCCATACCAAAAGAGTGTCTTTAATCCCCTATATTTTGAAGCAATATGAACATAAGGTTCTGAATCTTGGGTTACAGAATTCTCTGTAATGACTCAGGATGAAGATTTTTTTTTTTTGGCCAGCATTAAAGAATCAATAGTGAAAATAAATTTTTAAAACACATCAACAAGTGATAATAAAATTCAGAAAATACACCTAATATTAATGCGATAATAAACTCAGAGATCCCCCCTAAGTTTGTTTGGAATTGTTTCACATGCACAAGTTAACCTTGAGTTTTAAGTCTGCATCATTATTCCTTGCATGCATCATTTGTTGCTCATGTTTACCCTTTTCTTTTTCTAGCTTCAAGGGAATAAATGACATATGCATACATAGCATCCATTTGGTTGATGCTGCTGAATACATTCTTGGAACATTTTCAAACAAGACATGGCAATTGTAGATGCATATTTAGCACATCTAGCACAGATTGTTCAAAACAAAATTTGACATGTTCCGCATGGTTAGCAATTGTTATTCTTATAGTTAGATTCTGTAGTCCACCCCCTCAATTGGCAGAGCAGCATTGAATCCACATCCATGTGGGTTCTTCACCAACAAATAAGAGTTCAAGGATTGGTCTTATTTATTAAGAATCCACTCTGTTAACTGGCCATATACAAAAGTACAATCTACATGGCTCACCTTGTTGGTAGTAATAGAAGATGAGGGTGATGGAAATGCCACTGACCACTCCACTTTCAAGATATCAAAAATCAAAGTTTCTGAGTGCCCTGTAGATATAATAAAGAAACAGGATTCAGCAGCATGTACAGAATACCAACGAAAACTACAACGTTTTTGTTAAGTGAACCACTGAGAAAGAATTTAACAATGCAAACATGCTAATTAGTTAAACTCCAATTCAACTTACAGAAGAAACACCAAAATCCAATGCAGTAAGATACATCAAATTCTAATACCGTGAGCAAGAGATACAGAACACATGGCATAAAAGCTATATTATCCTATAACAGACCCCAATCACTATTAACCCAGCCAAGAACTCCAGTATGGATGAATAAAACATGTTTCTCCCTTTGAAGTTTCACAATCACAAGAACATTAGATATCATGCCTGCAACTCTAACATACATGACAGAAGCATATAACGTGCAAATTATCAGAAACAGGTCAGATGATGGGAGCGCTTGCTTTTTAGCTACGAGGCATACGTTTTTTCCTAGTTCCTCCCCCCGCTATGTACCATTTAGTTCCACATAAAACTCCACAGCACCCAGCCCTAGGTGATGGATGGAAGCCTCGTATCTTTGTTCTCGACCATACCATCTGAGAAAAAAGATTTTACATATCAAAATGTAATATGAAATCTATATTCTTGGTTTGCAATGATCAACATGATGGAACAAAGAATGAATTTACAAACCGTTTCAAAATCAAGTGAATACAAGTCATTCAGAGTCCGAGACTTGGATGTTCCTCCAAATATAAGTAGAATTTTATCATCATAAAGAGCTGCTACATGGTTGGTTCTTGGAGATGGTCCGGTTCCTCTATGCAGACAAAACAATGCCTATTGAAACCTTAATGTATACCATTATTGTATAGATTGGTGTAGAGAGCACTCACGTGCAATGCAGAGGAAGCCAAGTGAAAGATTTGAGATCAAACATGTGCAGATCATTTAATTTCTTCCTTTTAGCATCTTCACCCCCAAATAAAATTAAAACAGAGCTTGCTCGGACCACTGTATGACCATAGCGGGCAATCTGCAAAAAGAAAACATAATTTTTTGTTAGTAAGCATATGCCAGCTTGTGTAGAGTTCCGCTTGCTTCTCATTTAGGTTTAGGACTTGTAATGAATTTACCAAAAAAAAGAAGAGAGAGGGGGGGGGGGGGTTATGAATATAAAATGTATTAGGGTACCGGAATGTCTCCCTTTGCTTCAATGATTGACCAACACTCTGTTTCTGTGTGAAATGCCCACACTGAAAAAGCAAGAAAGACATTAGAGTAATTCCACACCATGCAAGAAATCCAAGTAATGACAACATGGGTGCGGTAAACATAGAGATCCAACCAGAAATTCGGTCACTAGCAGGATCAGTTTTTCCTCCAATAAGAAGTGCCTTCTTCCCCCAAGAAACCTATGGCAGACCAAGAGCAGAAAGAAACTTCAGACACTAGTAGCTTTTGAAGCTCCACAAGATGGAAAACTTGTGCATAACGCTACAGAAAGGCATAAGCAGCTACTGGCAGTTCTTTATTATGGAGAAAAGCCAACACATGATACATGAAGCTCAAGTAATATAGGCACAAGGAAGAGGAGATAATAACCTTGGGTTTCAATGTCTCTCAATGAAACTGTCATTTTCTATATTAAAACTTTAAATAAATATATCATAATGGAAAGCTTGGAGAAATATGTTTGTTTGTTTCATCCACTCAGTAGGATTTGAGTTATTGTCTTATGGATCAATCTTCTAGACTCGGAGAACATAACATCACTTGAACTTTCTTTGCTGGACACCAATGAGTTTACACCTAACTGGAGTGAACACACACATTCTGTGTAAAAGTTGTTTCCGTTACTTACAAAAATAATTTGCATCCCGATTGAGGCATCAAATATCTTAAACTGGAAAAATCATCCTATGCCAAGTAATATAAAGAAACAGTCTGGTTCAACATCAAAGGATGCAAAGCACAACAAACACGGTTGAAGAGTGCTAGATGACAATACCAGACAGTGGCCTCTGCATGCAGGGATCTTCAATGGCAAACTGCTGGGTGACAAGTAAAGCTTTGATGAAATTGTAGTCCAGGTGAATTGGTCAAATTTCAGCACCTGAAGAGAGAAACCAAAGATGCATATCAGCTTCCACACTAAAGTTTGCAACTTCCTTGAAATAAAAAAATTCACAAAAGAAATATTTGAATGATCATGGTCTAGTTTCCTGCTGACACCATTTTGTTGGAATGTAAACACGTGTCCCATTTATTCAAGAAACTCGGACTCATTTAAAACAAATAAAAACCAATGGCATGCTCGTTGCTAGAAAACATTATCTCTACCTGTACATCATCTAACAATCCACTTCCAGAGTCTCCACCAACCACTATCATCTTGTTCCCAATGACGGTTGCTGCATGCTATAAAAGAAAAAAAAAAGTTCCAACTCACAACATAACACATACAATGAAGAAAATTATCAATGCACTCTATGAAACATTTCAAATATAAGGGGAAAAAAACCATTAAACAACATTACGTTGAAACGAGGAGTAGGTTCGTCTCCAGAAATCGACAACACCATCCAGTTCTCAGCATTCCCTGATGTAGAGGCACTGATATCCAGCGGAGCAGAAGAGGAGCAATTGTAATCAAGCTCGTCAGAATTATTAGTTGTAAGTGCAGCACCTTCACTCTACACAAAAAAATTTAAACTTCTGACCACAGTGCACAAATTCCCATTAATCCCAATCCACAAAAACACAAGTTAAGCAGCTTACATTGGCATTATTACTACTAATAATTCGCTTTGGGGGTCTAATAGGACTTCTAATCCCTGGTGTAGAATCAGAGAGTTGCACCTTCTTGACCCTGAAAGTAACAACAAATTAATGGCATCTACATTTATAAAAAAAAATAACGAAACTTAAAATCCCAATTGAAATTCATTGTTTTCTACAAATTTCAAATTAAAAGGACAAAAAAAAAAGGGGAAACAATAAAAGAGCTAAAATAAAAAGAACCCACCTGCCAAGTTTTGTGCGTCTTTTAGAGAAACCAAACATTTTTGCTAAAAAACTAGACCTTTCTGTAGTCTACTTCAACAGCTTCAAAGGCCCCAAGGAATGAAAGGGAAAAAAAAGATTCAGAGAATCAAGAATGCAGCTAAATTAGCATCAATGAAAAGCCCCAAAATAACCTCAAACAGCGACAAAAGGCAAAAACACATACATAGTAGCGAAGATAAGTTGTGGAAGTAGAATCCACTAAAAAACAGAAGAAAGAAACAGAAAGACTTTCTAGTAGTTAGAAACTAACCTGTCAAGACACAACAGAACAAGTTAAGTTGTGTTTGGTTGCTAGAGAAAAAGAAAGTAGAGAGCGAAAGATGAGACAAGAAAAGGAAACCAGGACTAATTGTGATGGAGCGTACAAAAAAACCAAGGGTGAGAAATGATAGAGGGCAGTGGATGATGGTAAATGTAGTGATTGATGTGAGCTCTGTCTAGTGGAGAGACTGACCTCACTGGAGTCATCGTAATTATAAATTAAAAATTATAAATAAATTTAAAAGACTTGAGGAATGCACTGTTCCTGAGACAATTATGCATGGCTGGTGGAATCAATTAATTTTCTATTTTTAATTATTAAAAAACATTGTTTATAGTACCAGGGTATGATTATTTTTTCAAGATTTTGATATTTTTAAATTAATTAGAGCAAGATGAATATTTATTTTTAAAATTACATGGTAAATTATTGTAAATATCCTTAAAATTAATGTATTATTTATATTATTTAAAGGTAAATTTATATTTTTACTTTAGTACATAGTAAAGTTACCAATCTTGGTAAACCAAAAAACTTTGGTTGACTAGGAAGAGTGTTTACGTCTTATAGTAAAAATATCTCATTGATTTTAGCTTTTAAATCTTCAATATAAGGGTATGTTTATTATTATATTATTGGTTTTTTTGTTGTTATTTAGTAAAGTGAGTGTTAGTTTTGTTGTTTAATAAAAAAAAATAAAAAATAATAACGTGTTGAGCACACGTCAACCGCTTAGTTATCTTCAGATGATATGTATAATTGATTTCAGCAACTAAAAATATTATTACATGGAGTCATTAGATTCATTTTATTGTCTCATATATATTGAGGTAGCGTGTGTAGAAAATGGAATTTTAATTTAGCTTTAATGAACATTTATTCTTCTTTTTTTTCCTTTCTTCCTCAATTCTTACACCTTACCTTATAATTTTTCAAATGATCCCATTAGCTTCTTTTTATTTTTTATTTTGTTGTTGATCTTTTGGTTGATATTTTATTTACTTCAAATAACTTATGAAAATTGAGATTTACTTCAATTTCATTCTTATTTGAATTTGTTTTTACTTTTTTTATTTAATTCTTGATTTTTTGGTTAATATTTCTTTTATTTGAAATAACTTATGAAAATTAAAATTTGTTTTAATTTCTTACTCATTTGATTTTTAAAATTTATCTTATTTATTTTTTATTTTTTTAATTGCTATTTATATCACCTGAGATAAGTTTTATAGTGTCATTTTTTTGGCAATTTCACCCTTGATCATTTTTTTCCTATCAAACTTTTATCTTTATTCTTATGATTTTTTTTTTACTTTGTTAAATTTTTTAGTTTGATTTTTTTTTACACTTAATTTTATCTTTTAATATTGAGTTAATTTAAATTTGAGATTCTTGGTTAACCCTATTTTAGAATTTTACGGATTCAAATTTGAAAAATTAACTCAGTTTAAGGATGTTTGCTTACTTTATTTATTTATTTATTTATTGTTCTTTTAAGCTAATGTTTTTTTAGATTTTATCCTTTAATTTTTATTTTATTGGAGATTAGGCTCATTGTTTTTTTTTGTTATATGCTTTTTAAATCCTTTGTTTGTTTTATTTTAATTTTAATTTGGTTGGGTTATCTAGGGTCTTTTTATATTTTGTTTTTTTTGATATATTTTCTCAAATTTTTTTTTAATTAAATAGAATTAATTGATTGAATATAGATAAATACTCATTTTATTTGGTTTTGTTTATTTTGCTTTTACAGGGTATGGCTTTAGCAAACCATACAACTTCTTTTGATGTCATTTTGCATTCCTTTGCAGTTGAAGTTTAAACTAACTCAGTAAGTTTTTTTGGTTGTGGGTGATATTAATAGTTGAGTGGCGATGGGTCTCCAACGATCTTTTTTTTTTCTTTTCCTTATAGGTATGATATCGAAGACTCATTTATTTTATTTATTACTGATAAATGTTTTTTTACAGTTTATTTTCTATTGTTGCTTTCAATTTAAATCAAATTATTAAATTAACCAATTTTATTGAAAAGTTAATGACTCGAGTATTGGGTTCTTCTTACTTCTTTCAAAACACAATTGCCTCCGCGATATAGCGCGGGTCCACAATCTAGTTTAATTCAATCATAATAGATACTAACCTCACACATGAACAAATAATTTATTTTTTTTATAGTTATAGCTAATGGGTATGGTATGTATAATATTATTAAGCTCAATCCAAAATTAACCAGGACACACACACACACACATTTATAATAGAATTGTCACACTCGACATTGCGACTGCCTTAAAAATAAATCATTGAAAAGAATGGATTTCTGGTATTCTATTCTTTGATGGGGAATGATTTTATTTAAAGAGTCGCCACCTAGTATTATAGTCACTAGGAACCCTAACTGGACAATAGAGATTATATGGTATAAGACTGGTTATGTAAAAGAGAAGATATTATCATCCTTTAAGTGTTCTGTCTGAAACAGGCTGCATTGTTGATTTTGTCATAAATTGCTAAAATTTTGTTGGCTTATGCTATGATGATTTGCGTGTAATATTTCTGACTCTGGCGTCAGTGGATATTCAACTATGGATACTTCCAACTCTAGTGTTGGTAAATATTATGTAGCTATAAAAACAAAATAAATTTAACTTAATATTTTTATTCCTGACTCCAGCGTTAGTGAATAAACAAATAAAATAATTTTTTTATGCATATATATATTTTTTTATTTTTATGTAGCTAGATAAAATAAAATAAATTTAAATCAATATTTTTATTTCTGACTTCAACATCAGTAAATAAACCAATAAAATATATATATATATATATATATATATATATATATATATATATATATATATATATATATATTATTTTTTTGATTTAACCCAACTCAATTCATATAAGCTAGGTTAAACCGACCAGCCTAATCTGGTTACCAACCCAAGTAAGGGACCCGGTTGAGCAAAGCAACACGTGTGTTGCTACACTGTTTAAGTGAAGTAAAATTCACTTGAACAGTGTAATGTTGGTTAAATGAAGCAAAGCCGGAGGGTACGAAGAGAAACTTATCTGTGGTCTCTTGCTTCTGAGGATGAAGAAGAAGTTGAGCGCTTTTCTAGCTATTCCTTGTTCTGCTCCTTCTCCTCTCAGCGTCTGCTTGGTGCTGGAGTTGGATGACAAAGACAATGGCGCAGATGTGTTGATTGGACAAAGCTAACTACTCTCTTTCTCTGTTCGTTTTTTTTGTAATCGTCCGCTTTCTCGGTTCTTGGGATGAAGGAACTAAGAAGATGATGCCGGCTTTTTGTGGGTTTTTGTTTTGATTCTGACTCTGGGTTCTTCTTTTCTGCTATTATATTGTTTTTTTTTTTTTTTTTTTTTTTTTTTTTTTATGGTTCAGAGTGGTGAAGCTGGAGATGAATGCCTAGGCTGACCAACGCTTGCAGTTTTTATGCACTTCGCTTGCGTTCTGAGAGCAAAGGCAAAGCTGGGAATGCTGTCCTTTTGCTCTCTCCTTGTTTCTCTGTTTTAGTCTACCTCCTTGTTTTCGTTCTCACTGTTCTCCTCTTCCCCCCTGTTCGTCTGTGTTTTCCGTCCACTCCCTCTCGGTCTGTTCTTCTGCTCGCCTTTTTTTTTTTTTTTTTTTTTTTGTTTCGGTTCGTCCTCCTGCTAGTTCGTCCCCCCCAACTGAGGCCTTTCTCTGGCTTTTATAAAGCCAGAGAAGGTCTTGTGTCCCGGCCTCCAGAAATGGCGAGCATCGTGGAAGCGAGAGATCATGGCTTCAGAAATGACATCGTGGGTATAGTGGCCGTCATCTGCTGAATTTTCCCTTGGCCATGATCTGCTGAATTTTCCCTTGTTGAACCGGTCTTCGGCAAACATATGATGAACAGTAGGAACCAAAACGACATCATTTGGCATGGAAAATGACAAAATGTAGTTTGGTCCCTAATGTTTTGAAATGTATCAATTGGGTCCCTTAATCAATAAATTTTTAATTTTGACCCTAGATTAATTTCAATTAAATCCCTGAAGTATAGCGCTATTTACACAACAATCCTTGGTTTTTGGATTATTCAGTTTGGTCCTTCGACTTTAATTTCCTACAATTTCCACACCTTAATATTTTTCAATTAAGTTCCTGATTTTTTAATTAATTAAATCAAAGTTTAATTAAGTCCGTAAATTTATTAATTCTTCAATTAATCTCTTAATTTCATTAATTAAACTAATCCAAATCTTAATTAAATTCTCAAACTTATTAATTCATCAATTTCTAATCAATTGACTCTTAAATTTGATAATTCCATCCCTGCACTTCGAATTTGTATTGTTCTAATTTCATTCTCAAATACATTTTTATTCATTCATCTTTTATTATTTATTCAAAAATTGGGTTATAACAAGAATAATAAATACTAAAAAACTAATTAATAAAATATAAATAATTAAAATTTTTATTTGATAAATAATAAATAATAAATATATATAAAAAAGCTGACTCGTGAGTAACCATCACCTTCCCTACCAATTCCCATTCAACTGTTTATTTCATTATTCTAAACTAAATACATTTTAAACAGAATCTAAAAAAATAATATAATTTCAAAATATTAATAATTATGATTATAAATAACATAACAAATACAAATTCATTTTAGAATAAATTCGTATTTGTTAGAGAATAATATAAATCATATTTTAGACCTCACTTAATAACTTAAACTATTAGATTGAGATGATTCTTTAACATAGTATCAGAGTCTTGATGACCAAGTGATCACGAGTTCGAATCTCACAATTCTCATTTATTTGATAAAAATTAAATACAAGATAAAATAAATCTGTGCAAGTTTCAAGCTCAATGAGTTTTCATTTGAGGGGATTTTGGGACCTCGCTTAAGAGTTTAAGCTATTAGATTAAGATAGTTCTTTAACAATATTAACCATACATGATTAAAGTTTTGTCAGAAAAATTATGATTGTTTTAACAGTTTAAGCTATTGTTTTAATTTTTACGTATCTGTGTGTTATGGGTAAAAAACATATGATACTTACAATTTATTTAGTTTTCTAAATAAATGTATTATGTATATTTTTTTAAGTCACAGTTTATTGTTTTGCATTGCTATACAGGATGCAAAACTGATGCTGTGGATTTTGACATGGAAAGTCTTTTTTCCTTTTCTGTTAATGTTTGGGTGTTATTTCGGTGACAGGTGTTGATGGGTTTTCAGGCGGTGACGATCGGATGGAGCGGGAACTGGTTTTGAGAAACTTGAGGATGAGAGGAGAGTGAGAATTGAGTCGTCGCAAAAGAAAGCTCTTGATACTTGCAGCGCCCTTCTTTCCTTGTGTTTTCCACGTGACCTATCATGATATAACTATCTCGAGAAGGATTTTTTGTATTTGCATTACGGTATGCATCTTCCAGTTTCCTACTAAGCCTCTGCTTTCTCTTGTTTGTGTATTTTTGTAGGCTAGGTTTGCATGCATTTCGCTGTGCTTTGCATCGAGCAGTTGGTGTAGGCTATGGATTCCTGCCTGTTCTGGGTTTCACTCCCATCCAGGTGCCTTTTATGCCTTCTTATGATATAGTTTTGTTTGGGATTGTTTATACTTGCTTTTGTTTTCCTTGTCTTAATATTTCAATTTCTACTTATATTAGTGCTGTTGATTTGGTTTGTGGACAACTCCATTGGATTTTTTTTCCTCTATGATTTTAGTATTTAGTGTTAAATTCATCTTTAAAGTTTGTTTTGAGTGTTTGAGGGTCATCTTCTTTGTTGTTGAGTGTAGATATAATTTTGAGCACCTAAAATTAAACAAGCACACGTGTATAAATATATGATTTTATTAAATATATGACCGGGTATAATCTCTATCTAAAGTATTTTTTTAAAAGAACAAGACAATCCTCTGATTCTTTCTTTGAATTTGATGTATGATGACTTGATTTATTTCAGAAATCAAGCCAAGATTTGTGTTTTGCAAAGACACGAATTTGGACATATATTGCAAATCAAGATTTGATGATTTGATGCTTTGAAGAGTACATTTGATTCGTTTTCAGAGTGTTGTTGAAGAATTTTTA
>CM031987.1:2146295-2305689 GCA_018804465.1 Populus tomentosa | reverse complement strand
TTAATTTATTCAATCATGGACAAAAGGAATAGATAAGTGAATTCAAAAATAGTTTGTTTACATTGAAGCCTAAACATCATTTCCATACAATTTCTAGCCACCCGAAGAATCATCTTTTCAACTATGTGGACAAGCTATATATAAATTCTAAAATACAAATGAGCAGCAGCTTGTAAACCATATACTATTTATGTGGGTTACCAGTCACAAGAGAATAGAATGCGGACTGACAATACAACAAAAGCCTTTGAAAAAGATTTACCTGCGAGCTAATAGATCATTTAGAGCATCATCATCTAAAACAGGGGTAGCCTCCTTTTCTTGCATTCACGCAGAAGGGACTCCAAGTATTCCCTTCGATCTTCTGCACTGTAAAAACAAGACAGAAATTCCCCTGGAGCATCATTAAAACCCTTTGGAATAATTTAAAGAGCAAGCACTTGAACAAATATTCCCTTTAACCTTGTATTATTGTCAAAGAAACCAGCAGTAATGCTCTGATTAGCAACTCCCAGTTTATGCTCAGCAGAAGCTCTGACTTGTTCTTCAACAGTTTGGACCTTATGACAATTAAAATGGTTGAAAACAAGTTAAAAATTAAAAATTAAAAAACATGCCTCACCTTCCACAGTCCTTGTGAAATTCAAGATCCAGGGTTCACAACAAGAGAAATCAGGCATTCCTAGCATTCACCATTTTATTTTCCTCTCGATCTTTTTGCTTTGATTCTTGAACTTTCAAGCCCAAAATCAAAACTGAATTAATTACACATAAAAGATGAATTATCCTTGAATTACTATTTCATATCCCTCTCAATCTAATGTTTAGTTCCCCAATTAATGAAAAATCATTCAGAAACTATGCCAATTTACTCCCTTTAGAAAAACCTAAAAGGAAAGATGAGAACAGTGTATTACCAATATTTAGAACCTATGATCAGGCCCTTTGATCAAGTATAATTTAGATGTTGACAAGGCATAAATGGAAGCACCACAAATACTTCTATAAAAAAACATGAAACTTCCTACATGGATGCTCATTCCGCTCCAGAGCATCGGCATTTAGACACTGCTCTGAAATAATGATATCCAAACTTTAAAAAAGAAAAAGAAGAAAGGAGGAAATGAAGGATACCACCAAAGACATTCTAAAAGAAAAATACAGTATGGCCTGCCCCCCTGAGAAAGGACAAAGGTTTTTTTTTTTTTGGGGGGGGGGGGGGGTCTTCTTTCAAATCACATAGCAAACAAAAAAAGAGAGGGAAGAGTAGGTATTCAATACCTAAGTAGTTTATCAACTCCTTGATTCTTTTTTGTTTTATTTAGGTTTTCCTAGGGACTTGCAAAAGTACTATTTGTCATCTGATGCATTCCAGCAAAAGAAAGAAATGGCATTTATGAGATCAGTCCAAACCCTCAGCTGCCATTGTGAAAGAAAACTATGCTGGTACTGATCATTTTCAAGTCTCATGAGGCCATGCACCCAGCCTCTCCAGTTTGACATTAATTCATTAGAAACCAGAGTCGGTTATCATAAAAAAATCTCAAATGTTCACATTTCCAAAATCAGAAAATCAATATGCACTAGCCTGAAAAGACAACACGAGAAAGGAGAGAATTACTGTTTCAAATCGAAGAACAAGCACGTCCCTCTTCTGGCCAATCCTATGAGCCCTTGCTTGAGCTTGAAGATCAACCTGACAAGACCAACATAAACTAGACCAGTTAGAATCAGTAACCTAGATAGAAAACAAATCAAGGTGTTCAACTACATTTATGACCTGAGGATTCCAATCAGTATCAAATATGATCACAGTATCAGCAGCTGAAGGTCACTCCAACACCACCAGCCCGAATGCTAAGTCCATGTATTTAAAATGTCAGGCTTATGGAAATTAATTAAACATAAGCATGAAAACACACATGTATTCAATATGCCAGGGCACATCAAAAGGTTTTTGAGATTTAATGTAATTTACTATTAACACGCAATCATAGTAATAAGAGTGAAACAATGAACTGTACAAGCTCCGCTGAAATGCAATGTCTCGTTGCATAACCAACCAATCAACCATTTCATTTGCATCACAACCATTAACAAGACTAAAAAATCCCTACAAGTGTGTGCATGTGCCAAATGGTTACAATATACATGGATTACCTCCTCCAATATCACATCTCCATGTGCACTCTCTCTTTTAAGAAGGAAGGAAACACAATGCAAATTATTAAACATCCAGAAACCAAAATTTCCTACCTGCAATATGCCAACCTCCAATTTCCTGCCTCCACAATAGATAAATAGCTAGACAAACAATGTCTAGTATAATTTTGACGTTGGAAATAAAAAAATTATCCCTCTTCTATCTCAACCTCATCCAATTTTCTAACCTTGGCATGACTACTATACTACCATGCCTTGGTAAACACCAAAAAGAACCTAAATATCAAGCACACATGACACATGACTCACCAGTAAAAACATAAAACAGGGAAAATCTGGTTGGTTACACAGAAATATCTAAATATCAAGTATATATGAAAAAATGATCACCTGAGCAAGAAAATAAAATATGGAGAATCTTGTTGGTTAAAACGGTCAATGAGCGAACCACGGTCACCTCCAGAGGTATGACCATCCAAGCGAAGGTATCGATACTGTTCCAAAAGTGAGATACTCCTCCATAACATCAGCAGCCTGGTCATTGTGGAAAAGAAAAAGAACCTGTATGGATCCAGCAATTGGCAAATCCTCAATACTGGAAAATTAACAGATTCAAAACTAAAGCCCATGGTGATAGGAGTACTTGAAAACCAACAGAGCTTTCATTTATGAGAAAAAACAACATTGAGATGTTTAGCATGCATTTCAACAAAATTAAGAAAAAGGTAATAGGAAAAAGTCTAGAAGCACCCTAATATTCACCCTACAGCAAAATGGTTATAATCCTGCCAGGCACTGGTTCAATTTACTCAAGAAACAAAATAAACTTCTAGCAAACATTAAGTGGCAGATTTAATACAAGAATACCCATACCCGATGGTCTGTGGCTTTCAATTTGGGAAGCAAACGATCTAGCATCTCAAGCTTTCCACAAAGTCTAATAATTGGTGGCAGAAAATGCTTAGGTATCAAAGTATCAACCTACAAAAGGTAATTTCATATTAAGGTTAATGAGAGAAGAAGCAAACTGGTATCAAAATGGACACATAAGACCTTTAACCCAGATTCAGCTCCCAAAAGGAATAATAAAAAGGGCACGGGAAGTATTTTCAGAAAGAAAGACAGAACTCATCATAAAAGAATTTTATTTTCCTTCTTCCTTGAGTATTATATCAATTCAAATAAGTCAAAATAAACAGAAAAAGAGAATGCCTCATCCGCATGAAGCTGGCTAAGGTATGGGTGATTGCATATGTTACGAAGCTCCATAACTGAGTTGTGCACTGTTCGAGCCTGCAAAAGATGGGTCTTCTACAGTTAAATAATGGTAATAGTTTTTAGCAGTTACTGTTCATGGAGTACAACCATCAAAAAATGAGGGAACAAAATGCATGTATGTAGGAGACCTTTGAATTTCCAATTGAGCCAAGATTCTCTTCCACTCTCTTCATAAGAAGCTTCTGATATGCAGAAGCCTCACACCGAACAAGTCTCTCAATCTTCTCAGGCAGTTGATTCTCAACCTAACAAATGAATTTGAGAATGCAAGCAAAGATGTGAGAATAAATCCCAACACCAAATGTTTCATGTCTAACAAGAAAAAAAAAAAAATCCCTTGTGATATTTGCTATGCATGCATTCAGATGCGCCAGTGTATGCAATATACAATAATTTTAAGGACCTTGTGTTTCAGTCTCCGAAGTACAAATGGTCGAAGAACTTGGTGGAGACGGTTTATGATCAACAAATTTTCCTCCTCCGAAAGTAAGGCCTACACATGCACACAGCCAGTGATGGTTATATAAGAAATTTGACAGAATATCAACAAAAAAAGCACCCAATACAGTGAAACATCTTTAAAAAAAAAAAAAGTAGAACAGGTCAAAAGGCTTACTTCATCGGCTGAATTATCACCATTACTCTGAAATGGTTTGTTGAACCACTGAGAAAAATCCTCTGCTGAGTTAAATATGTTAGGTAGCAAAAAGTGCGTAGTGCCCACAATTACCTCAAGATTGTTCTGCACGAGAGAACAATAAAATTGAAATTAGATAGTAAAATCTGCAGAAAATTATCAAAGGAGGAATGTACAAGGCATGATTCTGTAACAAGAGAAGACACTTTGCATATGTTAAACCAATGCACTCGAAGAATATAAACAATCAATCCAAGAAATAGCAGAACTGGGGGGAATTTTGTTACCTGTAGTGGTGTTCCAGTTAATAACAACCTGTGAGAACTCTGATAATGTCTCAAGTCAGCATTCAATTTGCAAGAAGCATTCTTTATGCGATGGCCTTCATCAATTATTATATAGCGCCAATGTATCTTGCTCAGTTTCGGTCTATCGTGTTTGTTCATCAGATATTCATACGTTGTCAGAAGAACATTGAATTTTTGATGCACAATCTTTTCCCTGAAAAAAAACAATGATTGCACTTACACTTGCAATTCAATAATCCAGACTGCAAAAAGATATGGAGAGTCTCATTCCTATTTGTTATTACTTAAATAGCCTGCGCCTCTCCTCAGGAGGCCCAGAATAGACAATTTTGTGGATTCCAGGTGCCCAGAAATTGATTTCAGTCTCCCAGCCAGGCAAAACTGAAGAAGGTACAACCACCAAGAAAGGCCCTCTATCATTTTTTGTTTCCATCAGGTAGCAAATTAGAGAAATAACCTACCAAAAGAAAAGAATGACTAGATCATTGGCATATACAGCTAGGAAACAGTATGACAGTAAATAGGAAGAAAACTGATCTACAAACAAATAAATCATACAAAAACTTAATACAAACTGATGTGGAAAGTGATAGCTGGTTATATGTGGGCCTTAGAAAATTGATCGAACATGAAAAGTAGCTGCCACATTAGTTTGTAAGAAATTTTTGGTCGATATGTTTGTTTGAATAGTTTTTAGTCAGAAAGGAAAAGGAACTTGAGTTAAAATGCAATGATAATAAAAAAATTGTACCTGAACAGTTTTCCCAAGACCCATTTCATCAGCAAGAATGCCATTCAAATGATTGTTGTATAGTGAAACCAACCACCTTAGTCCATTCATCTGATACCTGAAGATCAAAACATCAACTTAAGAAATTTCAAACTGGAGAACAACAGCACAAAGTTTAACCTGAGTCTACAAGAAGGATCATTTGCATCTGATCTATTAAACAACCTAAAAGATTCTTATCACTAAACCCAATGACCCAATAATCTAATAAACAGTGATACACGCAGTATTTGAGCAACATGGGTTCTACTCACTCCCTTAATTTTCCGCCCAGGAGACATGTTGGCTGTTCTGCAATGCTTTCTTTTACACTGCAAAAAACAATGTCCAATGTCAAAACACTGTAAACTAACATAAAAATTCCAAAGTAAAATACTTTATAGAATAACATAAAATTTGAATTGTAAAAAGGGAGAGACAGGGGAGTAGCCTCGCAAGAACTTCAATGTCAAAAGACAACCTAGTAGCTCCACCGTAAAGAACATCATAAAAATTTTAGGCGCGCAAAATAGACAAAAGAATTAAGAACAAATGCTGCCTAGAGCCCACAATATACATGATATCAAATGCTAAACTTAATCCACTCTCTTTTCATAAAAAGATAAATTCTTTAAATGTCAAACAAAAAAAGTTATGAAAAGATAAAAAGTGGCATTCATACCTATGAGCCATCAAATAGTACTTCTCATTGCTTTCCATGTAATGCTGCGAAGTAGATCAAAGAGAATTAAATGAGAAAAATTAAGCAAGCAAGTATAGAATCAAGAATGCGCAAAAAAACAAAATAAACATCCAAGCAGCTTGCCTTGGCCTGGTCACTTTCATCTTCATTCTCAACAGAAGTTTCATTCTTCTCAACAACAGCAGCATGCCGTGACTCATCCATATCATTCTCAAATCGGCTTGCCATAGACTTAGCTTCCTGTAGCTTGGATCCCAGCTTTTGTAGATACTTCTCCGTCTCTTTCAGCAATTGTTTAACACGGTCTGATTTTGCATCCTGTGCAATAGGCAAAAGGAGTGAACAAAGGATACCAGCCTCGCATCAGAAAAATTGGCAAGCCAGATCTAACCTGCACCATTCGCAGATACCCCTCAACATCATTGATTTTCAATAAATTAATCTTCTCACGCTGGATTCTGTCAATCTTCTCCCGATGGGTACGCTCCTTCCTTTTATGGAACTCTTTGACATATTTATTGACACCTTTCCAGCGTTCTCTCTTAATCTTAAACACATCTTCCAGTCTTTCCCTAAATTAAGGTTAACAAGCAGTGCAAAAGAAAGAAGGATATTTTATTTAGTGCAAGCCATTAGACAGAAGATAAGCATCCAACACAAAGCATTTAAAAAGAGTTTAAAAAAAATATCTTAAAAGGTGAGGAGGGGGCAAGTGCTCTAAATTAACCCCAGGAAGAACATACTTGTGAACTTCTATCTCAGCAAAGAACTCCTTCTGCCTCTCACGTATCCTCTTTTGTCGTTCTTCCTTCATTTTCTGCTCATACCTTTCAAGTTGTTTGATCCTCCTACCATGCTTATGTTTCTTATATGATTTCAAACGATCCATGTCATTTGTGATGGGCTTAAAAAAATCAGTGAGAAAATTACTGCTGAAATTCACACAAAACAAGGTGTCAAAAAAAACAATAACTAAAATGACACTAAGCAACTAAAGCAACCAGACATGTGGTAAACATCATGGTCTGACTGCAAATCATGATAAAACATACACAAGCTAACAAAATATAGCAAAATTTGGGAAAATTAATCACCTCCTTAGACGGCGTTGAAGCTCCAAGAGCTGAAGCTTTTTCAATTCTATTACAATTTTGGTTTTTGCAGATATGTCTTCAGACGAGCTAACAGCTTCCTGTACCGCAAATATAAGAGAAAGGGAACAGAGTGTGTGAGAAAAAACCAGCCAAGAGGAGCAAGAGAGTGCAAGAATTGGTAATGACAATAAGATGACAAAGCACCAAGCAACTAAGAAGAATCTCCAAACAAACCTTTAACTTGTCAAAACAAGTGGCAATTCTTTGTTTTGTTTTCTGCTGTTTTAGAACCCAACCTTGCTCGGTTAAAAGTTTCTTCCTCTGCTGATCCATAATCCATTTCTCTAACATGGTGTACTTTGGAGAAGGTGGTGAATCAGTAGAAGCGGCTGACTTATCATCATCATCTTGTTCTGTTGTAAAAGAGACGTCATTTCTTAACGAAACATCGACTGAAACAACCTTACACGCATCTAGAGCATATCTTGTTTGAAATTCGAATTTTGAATCATCTGCACACAACAATTAACATAAGCAGCATGAGAATCGCAAAAGCAGTTCATAGGATATTGTTTGTTCTAGAAAGCCAAACCCCCTGCTAAGACAAGTGTTTCATATCACATCTGCATCCTTCATTTGAGCCACCATGTGAGATCATTGTCAAGCCTGAACTAGGAGCCCCATGCTCATTTACTGAAATGTAATAGGAAACATTATGACCAGATTTGTTACCTGAAGCATTACTATTGCCAAGATTGTGAAACTGACTAGGAGCATTATCTTTTCTGTCTGGAACCAATCCGAGCTGAATGGAGCCGGATGGTAGGGATTGACTGCCAATTCTAGTCCAGCTAACTGCCTCAGGGATTGCCTGCTTATTTATGAATGTTGCAGAAGAAGCATGGTCAGTTTTTCCAACTTGAAGAAAGGCATTCCCCATGCTATCCACAGGGTTACTCAAGGGTAAACCACCCCTTGCTGAATCAGGCTGCTGCATTGCAGTGGTGAAAACTGCCTGTGATTCCATTGCTTCCTGCCTTTGTATTTCAGCATCCAGTTTCCTTGTGGAGTACAGATATTTCCTTTCATCTGCAAGCATCGAGGGGTCAGAAGGTAGACCACTTTTGTCCTCCATCATTTTAAGTTTATCAGCTTCTTTGGATGCACAGTTTTCATCCAAGAATCTTCCCCCCAAACCTGGAAGCACTTTATCAAATTCCTTTGCATTATTCAGCCTTCCACATGCCATTAAAACTTCAGGAATATTGGTTGGCTCATTAGAAGATTGTGCCTTTCCTTTATGATCAGTCAGCTCTTTGCGAGGACCATCCAAAGTGCCACCTGATTATCACCAAGCAAAAGATAGTTGCTGAACAACAATAACAACAAAAATAATAACAAGAACAAAACAATAAGGAGAAGGAGAAAAATTAAATACATGTGGAACTGATCGTGAGACCAAGTCTAGGCCAGGCTTTCACCTCAGGACAGAGGCATGATGCCTAGGCCACAGCCTGGTCCCACCCATGCTTATAAAGCCCAAGAGCTGTCTTAAACACAAGTTAAGCCAGTGTATTGCATATGTTTTCTTAGCGCAAAGGAGGCCAGGCTTCGCAGAATTTTGCGAGTCAAGGCCAGCCATGAACTTGGATAAACAAGCAAGATTCCTTGATCTATTTGCTAGGTCCACTAGCATGGCCAAGTAGAACTGCCCATGATCATCTTTAATCATGAGTTCTTACCATCTTTAGGAACAACATTGCCAAGTGCTATATCCAGATGAAGTTTCTTTGGCGGCAAAACATTTCTGCAACACAGAAACCAGGAGGACAACCCAATTAAAACCAGCAGAGCAAAACAAAGGCTTTCTCAGCATGACTCCGCATCTAAAAGGAAAAGTACATGCTCAGGGAGTAGTGCTATCTACCTGAATGCTAAAAAGACAAGGCACTGAGCTCTGAGCTGTCTCAGCTGTTGTTCATTGAAAGGCATGCCAGGCGAGACAGAACCCTGGGAAACAGGAGATTTTCCAACATCTCTAGGAGGTGTTGATCTAATCATTGTCAATTCTGAATTACTAGATTGCCTGCCACCCTGGTGATGAAAAAGAACATATAAAAAGAAGAGGCGGCCTAATACATAACATATCAGAGAACAGAGTTTCATACACAGACCAGAATATGGTGAAATCAAGATTAAAAATGATGCATGATGAGACATTATATGTCATAATCCTAAAAATCAAGAGATCAAACATCAAATGCTAGACCACTGCAGGATAGAAAATGAATTAACACTTACTAGTCTGGCATTGCATGTGCTGTACATCACAATGCAAATGAAAACCAAAACAGTGCTAGGATAAAGACTATCATTCAACAGCAATCTTTCATTATGTCTAGAGAGGGCAAGCCATAATGGTTTTTTTGGGGGGGGAGTACCTGGATAATTTTATTTGACTCTGCAAACATGTTAGAACTTCCTCCATCATTTTCTAAAATCTTTCCAGTTGAAAGTGAAGTGGGAAAGTCATCCACACCGTTAGCAGAAAAAAAGCCGTCTGAGGTTTTCTCAGCAGAACTAGCAACAGGACCCTTTGCCAATCCATGTTTCTGATGTTCAGAACCACCATATTGCACTAGACCTGCAAACCCTGGCTCCCCCATGGGCCCTGCTGGATATGAAGTGGCAGGCATCCCTCCATGAACCTTGCTAAAAGCACCTAAAACATCAGTAATACCAAGTACCAGATCACTAATCACTAATCAATGAGTTACTTAAATAAAATGGTCAGAATCTTTCATGAGAAATGCTCAAACCCCATAAAACATTATCCATTCCCTGGTGTTCCTTGCAGTAAAGAATATAACATCTTTCTAGACAACCCAAAAAACAACTAAACAAAAATGTTATCAATAATATGTCCTCCAACTAAGTGATTCACTTTTTAAGTTTTTGCTCCCAGTCTTTGAACATGGTTAAGATCGGAAGAAATCCTGCTTTCCCCATCAAAAAAGACCAAATTTATGATTTCTATCCAACCATATTCTTTTTATTTGATAGCATATTTTAATCCTTACTTGATCCAAGAGATGAAATTGCTGACTGCTGCAATGGAATTTCTGCTGTTGCATTACCAGAAACAGCATTCGAAGAGAACCTCGGAACTTGAGATCTTTCAAGGGGTAACCCTGCTTTATTTTGATTCCACATACACCTGGAAGTGAGACTTTCATGTGCAGATGAAAAGGAACCCCCTTGCTGTTGTCCTGCAGACACATAAGAAGATGAAACTTCCAGCTGACCACTACTAGGAACCTTATTAAAGCTGGTATTTTCACCACCTCTAACTGCATAACTCCCTGGTGAGTCAACCTTGTTCATTTTCCCCTTCCTTGGATTAACTATGGTATTGCGAGGATCAAGTTGTTGGGGATTGTCAACATGCATTTCCGAGTGTAGAGATGAATCACCCCTCTTCCTCTTAGCAACAGCCTTTTTACCATCCTTCTGATTCGCTCCTCTTTCTTGGGATTGTGAATTGGCAGACCTAGTGTCCAAACTAGAAGGACTTTCATGATCAAATGACTGGCTGCTCCTTTGAGTTCCAGATCCTTGATAATAATCATGGCCTGCACTACTTGGGCCAGCAGGGGGCCTACTGGAAGCAGAAGGATCAACTTTGGATATCTCATTTTCAGCCAATCCAGCTTTAGAGTCTTTCCCAACTCCAACTGCCTGTGAAGATCCTGCATAAGGGTATGCCCGTTTCTTAATGATTAATTCAATATGCTACGCACTAGCACAATAAATACAGTAAAAAGATTCACTGGGCAGAATGGAGGCAGTATGAACAAAATCACGGTACCTCCATATTGTGCAGTCGAAGAATCCCCCATTTGAGTCCCACCGGTCAAAGGAAGGCGTGATGACCTCAAAGCTTCAATATCAAGACCATGCTGATTGATGACAGTCTCCATGGCCCTTGGTTTAAGAAAAAATATGTCAGAAACAAATCCACCACAAAAAGTTGAGCAAAGAAGAATTTCAACTAAAGAGTTGCAATTTTGCCATAACTATGATGATGACATAACAAACTGAACTGGTGGAATACCAGATAAGCAAAAAATACAACACATAAAAAGTTAAGAGCAGGTAAACGAGAGAGAGACCAACTGTATAAAATAACCTGGCAATCCAATGGCAAATTGTGCAACCAACTTGCTGTCATATGGTACTTGACTACAGATTATCTAGTAACAGCATATTCATGAAGGAAGCAGTCACTGGCATCAAATATTATTCTATTTAAGTTTAATTTTTTCAACATAGGAGCACATTTGTGTTGATAATGCAGGGTTCAAACTAAAGTTTAGTATGAAACGAGAAAACTGGGACTTAACAAGTTGCAAAACTCAAATAAATCTTATTTCCTAGCCATGCCAGTGAACCTTAATAACCGAATGACATGTTAGAAGTCGATTTTCAGGTACATGGACATCACTTCCAAAATCAAGATTTTAAAAAGGAATCACATCATAATCTAACTATATAAAGAAAGTATATAAAACTCATGGCTTCTCGCAAACTCAATTAGTATTAATTACCATCTCAACCGATATAATTTAATAAATCCATCCAAGACGAGACAAGAACAAATGTCTAACAATCCCAGAATCATTTACAGTGAATAAGCTGTCTCCAGTATAAACACGGCATCTTTAAAAACAAAGATAAAAACCAAATGCAACCAAAATGTTTCACCTTGATATTACTTGATACGGCATGGAATGTTCCTTCCCGCTTGATTTCATGTGTTGCAAAATCTAAAACACACAAATATAGTAAGTATGCACATAATTACCACCACAGTTCAAACATAGTAAGATAAATAAAATTTTATTTGAGTGCAAGCTACACACCACATAGAGTTTTGTAGCCAGTTTCGCGGGCTCATCTTTAGAATCTTGAATGAGTTTGTGTAGAAACTTAGCAGCCTCCAACTCCACATTTTGTGAAGATTGTGAAGACGCCATCTCATTTCAGCTACAAAAATTAATTAAAATTAAAAAAAATAGGCTAACTATTATAATTAATGAAAGAATTACACTAAAAATATCTCAAAAAAATGTACTAATTGAATTTTCCAATTTGTAAAAAGATTCAAAAGAATTCAGCTTCATGAGCGACGATTATCTGGAAAAATCAATTTTAAGGAAAACTATTTTTCCAAGAGCGGAAAGAAAAGTAGGCGATGAAAGACTGGAAAATAAAATGAAATTACCAGATCGTCGAATCCGAGTAGGGAATTAATTGCAGGAAAAAGATAGCAGCAGGGAGTGAGCTACATATATAGGTTGGTACTTTCTCTCAAATGGTGAAGTAAGTTTGAAAACGACGTTCGGGAGCTGCTGTATTAGGGCGGAAACTGCTGTAAAGGAGACTGGGAAGCGTGACCCACGCGCTAGAGAGTTGCCATGCGATTGGTCGGCGGCGCGTGTATCTCACGAGCGGGGATGAACCCGCGGGAAGAAACGGGCAGAAAACGATCTGGTTATTGGGAGAAAACGCAGCAGTCACTGTTGGATTCTTTGAAAACGATTTGGTTATTGTGCGTGTTTTGGTGGCGTGTTGATTGATTAGGGAAGGCTGATCGGATGAGGCAGATGGCTGTGGGTGTGGCTGGAATCTGTGGTGGAGTTCGGTGATGGTGGTGGACGGCTGCCGGCGAAGGGGATACTGTGTGGTTGGTGGCAGCGGCGGCGCTGGTATGTTGAGGAGGTTGCCTAGCTTTTGGCCGTGGGAGAATTTTATGGCTGGTCTGTTTTCCTTTTTTTTTGTTTTTTTCACTGTTTTCTTACTTTCTAATTCCTGCTCTCTTCCTCTTCCTGCCTGTCTTTTTTTTCTCGCGGTGCCCTCCGCTCTCTCTTTCTCTCCGCTCACTCGTTCATCTCTGGTTACTTACTGTTTCACTCTTTAATTTTTATTTTTATTTTTTTTTCTAACTTATCCCACTAAACAAAATAAAACAGATGAAGATGTCAAAAATTATAATTATAATTATAATTATAAAATTAAAATAATTTGCTTGGATTGAATAAAAAGATTTTTTGTAAAAGAAATATATATTTAAAAATATGACAGAAATAGATGGTAAAAATGAATTATAACAATAATCAACCTTTTAAAATAATAATAGTAAGAGTAAAAGTAATAATAAAAAAGGTATTATATTGGGTTTTTGGTATTGGTTTCCATTTTCTTTGTTTTTTCTCCTTTTTTAATGCCAATCAGTGCATGTTATAAAGAAATAAAGCAATTTCATTTCATCAGAATTCCAGCAGCGAAAAAAAAAGCTTTCTTTTTAAAACAATAATAAATCATTGTGTGTTTTTTAAACAGGGTAATTGTTAAAAGTAAAACAAAAATGAAAAAACCGAAAAAAACAAAAAAAATAATTATAAAATTAAATTATAAAAAACTTATTAAATTAATTAAATTTTTAAAAAAATTAATTAGTTCGGTTCAATTTCAATTTTATAAACATGAAATAAAAAAATCGAACCAAATTTAAAAAAAATCTAGTAAAACTGTGGAAAAAAATCAAGTCAAAGTAGAAAAAACTAGTTTTTATTTTAAAATAACTGAACTAAATTAAAAATAATTAGTTTTAAATAGTTTTAATTTTTAAAAAATAAATCAATTTAATTAATTTTTTTATAAAAACTAAATTGAACTTAAAATAAGTATTCCTACAACAAAACACAAAAAAAAAAAATCGTGGGACCGGTGAAGTAATAAAAAAGTAAAAGGAAAGTGGGCTAATTCTGTTCAATGGGACCGGTAAAAGTGAAACCAGATTGCCCTGTGAGAAGGGACCGGTATGCGAGGAAATGGTGTCCCATTGTTAGGTACAAAATTGAGTTAATAAATGATTTAGTCATGATTAAATATAGACGCTTAGTAAATTATTTAAAAATATTATGCATAATAAATATATAATATTTATGGTAGGCTGTAACTAATTCTTACTATTAATTGATATATTTTAGTTCATTTGAATATTGTGCAGCTGTAACTAATTTTACGGCATGTATTATATTTATGGTAGGCTTATTGTATGGCTTGTGATTTTAAATCATTGTGTATTGTGTGATTATGTGAATAATAAATGCTTTTTCGTACATGTAGATATGCTTTTAAAAAATAATTTACCCGAATTTTCACCTATATGATTGTGCAATAAATTTGGTTGTTACACTTGCATTGAGTTTTAAATTTTGTTATTTTATTTGTTTTAAAACTTAATCTTTATATTTGTGGTCATATGTTAGACCATTAAGTTTTTATTTCTTTTTGTAGACTATATAAATACCATTTTTAAATGGAATGTAAGGGCTACAAACCTTGTTATATGAATTATGTGTGTGTTTGAGATGATTCTCACATATTGATTCTTGAAATAACTGAAAATTAACTTATCAAAAAATAATTTTTTATGACATCACTCTTTATATTTTTCCTTCGCAATTCATTATAATCATTGAATGAGGGTTTTATTCCAATACTTTCAATGTCTTAGTTCAAGTAATCATTGTATCAAATTTCTATTTTAAATTTGATTTTTAGCTTTCTTGAATTTATATCAATCTTCATTGTGGGCTATTTGATTGTATGATCATGAGGTTCACATCATCCCAAAAAATAAAATAAGGTTAAGTGGTCGGTCATCAAAAGCACAAAACTAAAATGAAACACATTTTTGTAAAAGTTATGATATTGAACAAACATGCAAAACATAATTAGAGATCTCAAAAATTGTCTATGGTTAGTCGTAAGTAATTCAACACGTAAGATTATATATAAAAAAAACTTGTTTCAACAAAAAATATTACTTTTTAGTGAGCCTACAAAAACATACCTTGAGGCCCTAAAAATTACCTAAAGTTGGCCGATAGGGCATCGAAAGAGCAAAATTATGAAAAAAAAAACACATTTCTACAAAGTGTCGAGCTATTGTTTGCTCTTCAAGCTCAACAATATCGCACTTAAGCATGAGCAAGTCAAATTCCATTGTGTATTCTTCTACGGTCAATCCAAATTGCATCAAATTATGAATCTTGAGAAAAGTCTCTTCTCGATAGTGCTCAGTTAAGAATCCCTCTCAAGATCCCTTTTCATCTTCTCCTAAGACTTAATCTTGCTTGTGCTCTCACGAGCCCTTTGCTTCTTAAAATTCTTCTATTACAAGGAATCATATTTTCTGAGTTTAAAAGCCATTAACTTCACTTTTCTATTAGGATACTCTTTGAAATAAAAAAAAAATCCTCTCAATAATTTGAAACCAATCAATGAAATTGTCAGGTTGCATTTTCCTCTCAAATTTAAAAGTATCAATTCTCACGTCAAAATCTTGATAAGCTTAGTCTTCTATGCCTTCTTCATTGATGTTGAGAAGAACAATTGTCACTAGCATCATGGTGCGGTTTACGATGGAAAGGATTGACATCCTCTTCATTATCGTTAGAGGAACTAAGTTTAGTGTTATTCTTATCATCATCGTCATGATTCTTATATCATTCAAGACGCTCCTAGAAGTACTTGATTTACCTTCTAATTTAATCCATTTCAAGAGCATGAATGTCCCTCTTGAATTCTTGCACACGACACTCGCGAACAACTATAGTTGTAAATCCAAAGATCTTATACCAATTTGATATCATAAAGGTATGGAAATTAAAAAACTTGGATGTCATTCACACAAATGATAATTTTTGTTCACCACTCTAAGGTACAAAACCAAAAAGATGCATAAATGAATAACAACTCACCATTTTAGAGAGATGGAATGATACGATCCAAGAAAGGGTTAAGTAATAAAATTCAGATTCTAGCGTAATTGTACATGTTGTCCAGTTTTATACTATCAAGCATAACTCTCAATCCAACAGTTTTGATTGACCTGAAATTTAACCAAGAGTTTCAAAATTTAACAAAGGCATCACGATACAGTTTAGAAAATGCAATATGATCTTGTTATTTGTTGCTTTTTGACTCGAGAATTTTCTATTTGAAGATGATTCTTTTTCTTTCTTTATGAGATAAGGTATTTGGAGAGGATTCCTTTACCTAATAATGAAAGGATATTCAAAAGCTAATTTTAAGGCTTTTTCTATTTCTACAAGGATTTTTAATGGCAGCAATATAGTTTTCAAGTGTAGCAAGGATTCCTTCCAAGTTCAAAAATCCTTTTTTACAAGGAATTCTTAGGCTGATTTTTTCTATTATATATTTTTACGCTAACAAGTATAATTTTTTATTCAACCATTGGATACTATTTAAATTTTATCAGACGTTTCTAGAGGTCCTGTTTTATATCACATTAAAAGTTTAGATCAATTCAACATCCAGAAGGCCTTGCAATAAGATCCAGGAGCTTATATGTGGGATTTATATTAGTTTCCTAGTTGATTTATGATATATTTTTTTTCTATTTTATTTAGAACTTTTATTATTATTATTTTTAGAATTATTTACGATGTCTTTCATCTATTATAAATAGGGTTATTAGAGTGTACTTAGGTTTTTTAGTTTTCATTCATGACATTTTGAATAAAGTAGTGTTTTGCATAATGCAATATTTTTTTTCTTTGTTTAAACAAACGATTGAATTTATCAAAGTATAACAGACTTTATAGTCTACTTCCTTGTACTTTTTATTCACGAATTGGTATTCATAGGCTAGGATTCTTAATCTAATAATATTCATGTCGTGGGATATATTTTCATTGTGTCATATTTTTATGAGACTTGATTAAGCTTTTCGGAATTTATTATCAATCTTGTTATAGATTGCGTGATTATGAGATTCACATCACAGAGTAAGGAATAAATCCACCACTCATAAAGGAGATGCAAAACTTGATATTGTGCCAAAAACCAAGTCAAAAGACTTGATTCAAATTTTATCAAAAGATCTCAAAACATGATCCGATTCAACTATATATAATTGAAACAACCCTCTAAATCTAGGTGATGTGAATCTCATGATCATACAATCACGTAATCCATAAAAAAAATTGATAACACGAATCTGGAAAGGCTAAAAATCAAATTTAAAAATAAAACATGTAATATAACAATTACTTTGAACTGAGATGCCAAAAATAAACCCCCTACCCAACAATGATAACAAATCATTACCCAAAAATATAAAAATTGATGCTACAAAGACGATTATCCTTTAATAAATTGATTTCAATTCATTTAAAAATTTAGATTTTTCTAAAACATGCAATTCCATGTCATTCAAAAAAAAATTCTGAGAATTTTTCTTTTTACAAGGATTAAAAAGAAAAAAATTCTCCTTCCCTTTCAAAAAAGTAATACCAAATAAAATACAAATGCTTGAATAATATAAAAACAATCAATTTAATTGTTTCTAAAGTTATTCTTTTCTGTACTGCTTCATATTTGGATTTTCTGATAATATTTTCATTTTTTATTTATTTGTTTCTTATTTAGGTTTTAAGAGAGCCTCTCTCCAGAATATGCCCATACTTTCTCCTTTGTTGCTTTAGGTTAGGGGGGGCTGTGTCCCCCTTTCTAAGCTGTGTAGAGTTTGTTTTTTTGATGTTTTTTTTTTTTTGTTAATATACTTCCCTTATAAAAAATATAAATAAAAAAGATTTAGATGTACAAATCAATCTATATACAGAACGCCCCCCTCGACAGTGGTCATCAGCTACACGATGGGCTCAGAATAGAAAATCAAGAAAAACCTACTTGGGGAAGAGTTCACAAGTGGCCTCTCAGCCACCTTGCAGGAGAACCCAAATTCTGAATTCTACATGCGATCTCCACCAGTGTTTGTCTCTGTTTTCATTCTCAGAATAGAATCTCTGGAAAAAACAATATTTCCTTTGACATCCATTTTGCCGTACTCTTTGGCAAGAGAATCCATCACGATTCCACAAGATCTCCATGTCTCACACATCAGCTCAACACCAAAATAAACTAAATGATCTGCAATACTGTTCCCTGCCACCGACCTGCACAAAAAATTCAATGATGAAGAGGTTGTAGCAACGTTTTGGGAGAAGAATCTCTCTTAAACTATGTTAACTATATATTTATTTCTACATATCTCAAATATCATTTACGCGGGGAAGGTCACCTGCAACAGTCTGGGTCTTCACCAGAACCATCACAGACCTTCTCCACTTCATAAACCAGACTTCCCACTCCAATGTTATGCAGCCAAACCTGCAATTAAGAGAGAGGTTATCACTGTTTTAAAAAGCTGAAGAAACCTAGTGCATGCGCATGATTCCCAAAGAACTTTTCTGTACGGCTGTAAAGTTGGATGAGACTTGACTGGGTACAGATTGCCTAGTTCCAAAATCTCACGATTCAAGGACAGGGCTGAATTATCAGAAGGCTAAATTGCATAAGTGCATATTTTAATAGAAGATCCAACATGTCCGAGCAAAGCATCAACATCAATGGATTGATTTATAGCTGTGCAGACTTTTTAAGAATGGAATTATCAGAAAATTCACATGCCTTGACTATATATCCATTGCATTGCAAGCTTAATACTAAATCCATCGATCATTCACCTGAGAAAGCAAATGTTACCTCTCTTGGGAAGTGATGGTATGTCTTTTGAGGGAAATAACGATAGTATGGAGGTAGATGTGGTACAATATCATGATCATTTGTGACTCGGATTGTGTTTGGCACAAGTTGACTGTAGTAAGATGCAAAAGCTGCATTGCCAACCCGAGGCTGTCCAAATGTCATAACCTGAACATTCTTGGCTTCAGTATTAACCTGGAGATAGACAAATGCATGTTCAATTCCATTTCAAAGGCATCAACAACCAAACATTGCAAATAAATACAATAGTAATAATATGGAAGTAAAGTCACACAAGATGTAGAATATAAAATGCATTAATAATATTCCCCGCTATAATTCCACTTTGTTACTTCTTGTCCACCGTCTCAATCCAGACAGCTTACACCATAGCTTCCTGTTATATTATTATTTAAGTAGATCTCAATAATGAATTCTGATATGTAAATTCTGACTCTGTATATTTTAAGTTAAGATAATATCAGGCTATATTAAAATAAATGACTACCTTAATGTATGGATAACTGTAAATATGTGGTGACATCGTAATACTTTTGATTGTATTGTCATTTCTCTGTGAGTAGTGGTTGCATGAGCCAAATGTAGTTTGGATTGTATTGCAGATTTTAACTCGAGACAAAAAATTTTAGATAGGACCTCCGTACAAGGAAAACTTTACTGAAATTTTATTAAATTAGATAAATTCATTATTTTAAATGGTAGATCCATTGCATGGTTAATATGCTTTTGTATTGTACTATGGGTGTTATAAGTTATGTCAAAATTGTTGCGAGTACAATATGAAGTAGGATATCGACAAGGCAGTTTCAAAAAAATAATAAAAAAAAAAAGAAAAAGATTCACTTCTTTTACCATAATGATTGTTCGCCGGGGTGTTTAAAAAAATCAAGAAAAGAAAAGAAAAAACCAAATACCGAACCGAGAAAAGAAACTGAGAAAAAAACAATTTAAAAATAAGAAAAAGCATTTGATCCAATCCGGTTTTGGTTTCAAAAAACTAAAACCAAGTAAACAAGTTCAACCGAAATTGAACCAACTGTCAAAAAAATAAAGTATAAATAGAAAGTTTTCACCTAACCCTAAATCACTACTGTAGCCGCACTCCACCTCCCCCTGCCCTATCTCTAGTTCTACCCTATCACTTTCCCCATTAGCCTATCTTCCTTCCACCCTCTGATTCACTTGAAGAAAATCTCTTAAGTTACTCCAGTCCTCAGCTTCTTCATTAAATAATCCTTCACTGGCTCCTCTTTTCTTCAATTTTAGTGCTAGTGCAAGCACCAGTAGACCCACTGCCATGGACTTTTGGCATTACATTACAGCCTGTACAAGAAACCATGATCGATGTATGGAAGGCATTCTATATTCTATATTCTTCTCTCTATATCCAAGCTTGATGGCTAAATGATTATATTTTATTTGCTTTTTATGTGTGACATGATCCAGTGGGTTCTTAATTTGATTGATATTTTTTGTTGCAAACCCTGGATTTTTAGTGATATTTGTTGAATCTTGAAACTTGACAGGTATTATTTTTTCGTTGCTTCATTTTGGTTAATTACCTTTCCTTCTAGTTGGAGATTCAAATGGAACAGTTCAGGCATATTAGGGAAATGTTGGGAAATTTGAAGGCTTTGATGGAAGGATTTTCTAGTTTTTAAAGCAAAATAACCAGCCTAGACCGAACCAATCCGATTTGGTTTGAATCGATTTTCAATTCGGTCCAGGTAATTTTTTTCAGAAATTAAAAAACCCGGTTTAGATGGATTTTTTGGCCCAAACCAAACCAAACCTAACTGGGTTTTGAACACCCCTTGTTGTGTTTTAAAATACTATAATAAAGTGAGGGGCGTTACAGCACCGGACTAGAAAACCCACAATTCAACACCTATGAAAATTTATTTGTGTGTGATATGTGCTTGTTTCAAGAAATGGTCACTCATAATTACCACCAAATCAAGTCCGCAAAATGCTGCCATGGCTCCTCCCATTGAATGCCCTGTCACGATGATATTAAGATCTCCATAATACTGCTTTGCTCTTTCGACTGCATTTAGAATTCCAGGTCGAATTGTTGTATTGTGATATGCAGAATAAAACCCATGGTGCACCTGAAACCAAAAAAAAAGGAAAAAGGAATGAATTATGAACTCCCGCATAAACCCAATCAACAAATTCAGAGACTTGAAATTCACACCATTGCATCAGGCATGCCCGGGTAATTTATATCAAGCTGTTTCCAGTACAAGTCTTCAATCCAATTCTGTATGCTGTCAATATGCAATTAAACCACATTAAAAAGCAGTCAATAATAGTTCCAACAACTAACCTAACCAACTTAGACCTAATTCAGAAAGAGATGGAATCAAATTCACATCAAGTTCTTTCTGCACTATCTGTGAGCATCAAGAACTTAATAGATTTTGCCCCTAATAAGAACCACGTTACTAATCAAGCACACATCACACATAAGAAACAAGGATAATCAAGCATCAAAGACTTGTAGTTTTTTGTTGGATTCTTGTCTCAAGGACCAAACAATCAAAACATAAGACATCAAATTCAGCATGGAGGTTCTTATGGTGTCATGTAGCTTAAGTTACAAAAACAATGCTTGTCACTTTTACACCTTTCATCAATATTTGGCCAATGAAATATATACACACAAATCATATTGATTTAAATACACTACTGATGAGAACCAACAAGCACCATGAAAAGATCCATTAAGGGTATTAATTGGACTAATTACAAGGCCAAGATCCAAGAAAATTAAAGAGGTTGTTTTGAGCATAATTTTTTTTTCTAATATACAGTTTAAAGTTAACAAACATAACTTTCAATCCAGTCATTAGATTAGACTAAAATTTTACCAGAAGATTCAAGAGTCCTTTTCTATAGGATTAAAATTTCATGGCAAGCAGAGTTCAGAAAGGCCTTACAACAAAAACCAAAAGCTATTGTGCGAGAATTTTATTATTTTTCTAATTGGTTTATGATTATCTTTCCTTTTGATTTAAGAATTACAAAAAGGCAAGGATTCCTTTTTATCTTTGGACAACATAGGCGACAATTTTTACATATTCAACAAAGACAACTTGGAATTGTCAAAGTTTCCATGTTGATGAAGGATTCTAAGTTAGCAGCTTTTCCAAGTCAAAGTTTCCATGTTGATTATAGATTCAAAGTCAGCAGCTTTTCCATGTTTTTCAAGGACATTAAAAGTCAGCATGTTGAGCATTATTTGAAAGGATTACTTATTAAGGTATAACTAACATTGTGACGTCTTCGCATGCTTCGAGTTTTCGATTCGTTATATTCAACGGGTCCAAGTTCAATTTATAATACTTTTGGTTCTTAGGTACAAAGTTATTTTTGGCTCAAGGTTTTCTATCCAAACTTGATTTTTGGTTTTCCAGGTTTTTCATCTACTTCATTATGGGTTTCTGGATTTTTATATCCACGGAATTCACATCATGTTCTTTCTTGCGTGAGTTCAAGGGTTCGTACCCTCCGATTTGCATCAACTACCAAAACTTTCCATGTGCAAAGAACTCAATACAACATTAAACAATCAATTTTATGGATACTACAAAAAAATTTGCATGTATAGGACTGCTGATATTGACATAAAAGTGTGTGATTTTGTTCCGTTGTGAGCATGCCATGCATTACTGTTTATTACGCAACATAAGAATAATATTTTGATATTTTCACCATCTAACATTTGTGTTTTATATCCTCTAGATAGTCTGCATAGCTCAGTTGACTACACAGCTGGCTAGCAGAAATTGCGAGCAACCCCCTATAACAGTTAATTTAAGAATTGGGGTTCATTGACAAGGTAAGCATAATTGAACCAACATAGTATACACATATGACAAACCTGTGTTCCTGAGTTCCTCTAAAGGCGATGACTATAGCATTAAGATCCTTTGCAACTCCAACAAATGACTATATCCAGTCATCATAGCATCAGAATTTTAGACAAAAGAACACCACAAAAAACAAACCTATGAGTTATAATATCAGAACAAAGCAAAGGATATCAGGATTCATTCTCTTAAATCAATATATGCAAGTCATAATAAATGCACACCTGTAAGCAGTGCTCAACATCAACAAGCAGCTCTATAATGTCAAATCCCTGTTTCCACACAAAGATGTATCAGTCCAATTTTGAAAGAATGAAAACCTGATTGAAATTGAAAATGTTACAACTAATAAGAGTACCGCAGTCAAACCAGAACACCTCGAGCATGTCCAAGTAAAAAGTTGTGTCAAATCTGACATATATACCTGTAGCCACAAAGCTTCTTTTAGTCACCAAATCATATAAAGCATTAAAAACCCCGTTCCGGTTCATACTGGTCTTGAGTTTTGTGTTATTACCGCAGAGGCATACTCAACCAATATTGTTGCAAGAGAGTGATTGTAAGCGGTTAGATGATTATCTACGTGCTTATGCTCGGCCATAAGTTCTGCAGCAAATAATAAAACCCCTTACAATTTCTACTCCAATAAACCTCAATCTTTTCGTATATTTGCATAATAACAAGTAGAAAAAAAAATATCAACTAATATATATTCCATGCCCAAAAATCTTGAAAAAATTGAATTGATCACACAATCTTGACCTAAGAACTTGTGCAATTACCCTTGACAGAAACAAGAGAGCAATAAATAAATGTATTAATTCATAAAATTACCTCTTCCACAAGAGCAAGCAAACAGACATCCAAAAATCGCCAAAATAAACAACCTCCTTTTCCCCATATACTCTGCAGTGATAACCCATAACGATCCATTAAAATCAAAACACACAAGCTAATTGAAAAACAAAAATTAAGCAAAAGGACCTGGTGGACCCGCTATCACCATGAATTCGGAGCTCCGATTTTAGGGTCTCCGGCGACCGTATGATTAAATTAGACGGAAAGACCGCAGCCTTGTGTTTTTGGATAAAATAGAGTTCGAAGCGTAAAATAATTTGATTAATTGAGGAAAAAAGATAAGGAAACAATGATTGAGAGACAGAGAGGGGGGTAATAAAAGAAGAACAAAAACGAATGTAGTTTGGTTTCCTTCGATTGTTTATTACCTATACTACCCTTTTCACTCTTCTGGTTTCCATCTCAGTTTGGGAATCCAAGGAGACGTTTTGGTAATTTCAAGTTACCCTTCATTTTTTAAAAAATATTTCTCGAACCTTACACGTTTGCGGTTTGCCCTTGTCAAGACCCATACTGATGATGCATTTTCCAAACGACTTGTCAAGGAGCGACGTTCTCCCCTCTTTCGTTACCTCAGAGTACAGTGCCCCTGCGTCTAGAGTGTGTTTGGTAGTATGTTAATGGTTATTTTTTAAATAGTTTTTTATATTGAAATACATGTTAATGATATTTTTTTTATTTTTAAAACATTATTTTTAATATCAGCACATTAAAACAATCTAAAAAATACAAATCATACTTAATTTTAATAAAAAAAATTTAAAATTTAACCAAACATAGATTGAACTGCAGAGACAAACAGGCTCTTGGCACGTTCTAAGAACGAAGGCGGAGTGAAGTGACCCGGGTGCGTGAGAATTTTTCTTTTCAGAAGCCAGTTTCTATTGAATGCCCTGCTTGAGGAATAGAAATTTCATATAACATATGCTCGATAGAAATATTAAATTGTATAGAGTTGATGAATAAACGGATTCATTAAAAATTCACAGATGAAAAAATAGAAAAGAAAAAAAAAGTATTCATTCCCCTTCTATATCTTATGTCTATTGCATTTTTGCTGGGTCTCTTTTTTATTTAATAAAAGTATGGGATATTGAATTATTAATTCGTGGAATATTTGTTTAAAACTACCTGCAAGTTTTAGGGGTCGAGTTATTGATGTGAGATGGATCCAAAAAGGAGGGTTTCAATTATATTCCAGAAACAATTCTGACGAGTTCTTTGATGCCTTTTTCTAACCATAGCAATCCAGCCAAGTTTAGGGATTTCTCCTGTTGTTATTTATAACGACTCTTTTTTAGCACCGGTGGGCATGTTGATTTAACACTCTCCAAATTAAATCATCAAAACAAAATTGGTTAGGTTGTTAGAAAGTCCACGTGAGTTGTATTTTTAGGTAGCGTAGAGTTGGATTGGATTTTCTTAATCTCAATTTATCTATCTTATATAGTTATTAAATCATATGTTATTTAAATATGCTCATGAACATTGCACGTGACAAAACCAAAGGTTATCCTTGCAATCTTTAAAATATTAGTGTATATATAATATAGTCAATCTGATTACATTGAAATAACTATGTTCATATAAATATATTCAATTTGATTTATTTTAATATTCATTATATATTTGATTAATAAATCTAAAATAAAGATAAATTTATATGGAAAAAAATAATTTGCAAATAAAATTATAAAGTTGTTATAATTATGAGATTCATATTGCATCAAAATATTATTCCTAAAATATTCATGGTTAATGTTATATTAAGACTGAATATTAATTAAAGTTGTTGAGACTGATATATATATTTTGTTATTTTCTATATGAAATAAAGCAATTATTCTCATAACTTAAGGTATGAGGAATACCTAGAACTAATATATAGGTGTCAGATAATATGTACACTAAACTGACTTGCATGGAAATTTCATGTGGAGAGGTCATTTGTATTTATGGAAAGGCTCATGTGATAATCGTGTAAGTGATTCTTAGACGTGAGATCATTAAATTATCTTTATATAAGGAGTGTTATGTTTTAATCTTGTTCACGTTATTCTAATCAAGAGTAATAAATGGACAGATATTGAATATAACATAAATTATATGATGGTATTTAAATAATCAAGAGATTATTCATCACCCTAGCAGGATTTGAAAAAATATTTTATTTATTCTCAAATAGTATTGATTGTAAATCCTTACACAAGATGAAATAAGATTTGAAAAGAGTTTTAAATCTTATTCAAATAATCAATGACTATGGAGTTTAGAAAAAATATTATTTGACATAATAGACACATTGCATGTTACAATGTCTAAATCGGAATATTATTGATGAAGGAACAATAATTACACTAAGAAATTAGTTATTAAAAAGTTAAGTTAAACCACTTATGATTTTTTTAATGTTTAAGGGATCATGACAAGTTATTAAATATTATACTTAATCTTCAAATATAAATCAATCAATTGTTGCAACAATTGATAATAAATTAATTTAATTCTATTTTATTTAGGATTGTGATTTATATTTGGATCAACTTATTAGAAAATCTAATGATTCATGTACATTAGAACCACTGGTTAGAAATTAAAATAGAATGATTAACCATCTGTGATTTTATTGTAGTTTTAAATATAAGATTAGAGTGCAATATATATAGGAAATTATAGTTTTAGACATAAAACTCAAGTTGAGACTTGGTTGAATAAATTTTTTAAATTGTTCTAAAATAATATATGTGATATTATTAAGAAAAAAATTGATATTTTGCTATTTATAAGGTTTTCAGATTTTTTTATATAAATAGAATGTTATGTCACTTATTTTCTAAGTACTACAACATAGAAAAACTATACAAGTTACAAAACACCTAAAAAACATAATAATAATAAAAAAAATAGGTAACACTCAAAGATATGACAATCACTCTCTCCTAAAAGAATTTAGGAGATTTTTCACTTCTGAATCTTGTAGATTATAATTAGAAGTTAGACACTTGAATGACTTATAATTTGCGACAACCTATCATTGAAGCAATTATTAAAAGTCAATAAGAACATCTAATTTTTAAGTAATCTTCGTATAAACTCTAAAATTCTCCAGATTTATCTAACATGATTTTAGAACTCTAAAAAAAAAATTATTATTCTCATTGCGTATTTGTTTTGGAAAACTCAATTATGGTAACAAAGCAATCGTTAGACAATTAAAGTTGTTGATTGCATGTTTTAATTATTACTATTATTACTGGCATTAATTGCGAATTAAATTTTTGTGCAAAATTATTTTTTGAAAAAAAGCCTTTTCTCTCGTGATTTTTCAAAAACAAATGGCTATTGCTCCGACAAAATTTGGTCGAAAACTAAAAAAAATTAGTTTTAGATGGTTGCAATAGCCATTAGCTGCATTGCTGGCAACAAACACAACAACACCATATGTTACGCATAATGTCAGCTGGTGCAGCGCAAGGATTGTTGTCTTGTGCTCCTACTAAGTACAACGCCAACACTGCTCCTGAAGGCTATCACTAATGTGGGCACCCCATGCCAGCAGCAGCAAGTGAAAAACTAAGGAGAAAAATATAGGGGTAGAATTAAAATTCTGCCTTTAAGCTTTGTTCAGGGTTTTTTAGGATATAATTACAACACTACCCCTATAACTTATATCTAATTACATATAGGTATATTTAGGGCTAAAATTATAATTTTACCCTTCCATGTATAAAATAATAATTTTATATTAAAAATAAAATCCTGAATTAAATTAATTATAGAATTATTTTTTCTAGATGGATTAATATTGAATTAAAGTATTTAACTCATAAATATTTTATTTTAGTAATATCCTAATAGGAATAAGATTTAATTTAAAATGCTTAATTATATAATGTTTAGAAAAATGATTTTTCTAAAATAAAACAAGTTTTTAATCCAGAAAATTTTGTATAATTGATGCTAAAATAATTTAGGATGGTAATAAAAATAATATAATTAATTTTTTAAAAAAAGTTTCAAATAACAAATGTAAGGTGATTATATATGTTAAAAAAAACTAGTTTAAGATATTAAAAATATAAGGTAATTTTCAAAAACAAAATCAAAGAAACAATGTTTCATCATCAAAACCTTGTAAAACTTTGTCAACAAGGACAATATTATGAATAACCATTTCCCTTGTATACAAATTCTTATTTTCAACCATTTATCCTGTCTAAGTTTCAATTGGTCCCCATGCACCTACTTGGAACATAAAGAAACTAGAACCATGAACTTCTCATCCTTCATAAATGAATATATATTCTTAAATCCATCATACATAATTTTTCTATTATATTGTTAAGGTCTACTTAATAATAAGTGATTAGCATACATAAGTACTACATCACATAATACTTCATCATAGTACTTTTCAATGGAAAAAGATACAAGAACTTGTTTAAACAACTTTATCTCATCACAATCATTCAATCATTGCAATTTATAAGGACATGATGTTTAGTGGTATGCAAGTTCAATTTATCCACTAAATCTATACTATCTATGTTCGTCCAACTACCACTATCAATTATCATGCTACATACTTTATCCATCAAACCTTTCTCTCTCCTCAAATTAGGCCATTAATAAGGAAAATAAGTGGCCAAATTGAATGGTAGTTGTGACACCCCTTCCTCTTAAGTTGTCTCTCCACTTTAGTGATCATATATATCATGTTCTCCAACTCTACTTAATGTTGTAGCTTTCTAATATGGACGATCTCGTAATTTAGCCCATTTAAAAACCTAGTCATAGTGGCCTCCCTTTCCTCCACTACCTTAGCTTGAATCATCATGACCTTCATCTGTTCATGATAGTCATGAATACTTTTAGTACCCTAACTTAGACCCTGTAGTTTCTGATACAACTCCCTATAGTAGTGATTAGGCACAAAATGCTTTCACATCAAATACTTCATATTATCTCATGTAGCAATAAGTCTCTCTCCATTCCATTTTGGGAAGTCACAATTTGATCCCACCATATAATTGTATAATCAACAAATTCACTTGCTATAAGTTTCACCTTTTTTCGCTTAGAATAATTATGACAACAAAAAATATAATCTACATTTTTCTCTTACTCCAAATAAGTCTTGGGATTGTTTTTACCTTGGAAATTAGGAATTTTAAGTTTGATAAAGTCTAAATCACCATCAACTTCATCATGATGCCAATAGTTTTGGAAATCCCCTATAACTGAATTGGCCTCCATGCCTAAACCCATCATCTCATTGGTTTATAGGCTGTGAAAAACCTTTTGTATGTCTTATGGCCTCATCCTCAAAGTCATCATCCTCACCTCATCATCAAAGTCATCCAAGTTATGGTTTACATGTCGTTTAGGTCTTTTGTCAAAGTTACCTCTTCAATTAGCCCCATTTCTTTATTCATCATTCTTATTACCATGTCTTCACACTCTATCCAACCTCGCATATACATTACTAATCATCATTTTAAATCTCTATAGTTTTTGTGTTAGCCTTTGAATCTGAAGTTTGAGGTTGTTTGTCTTCGTAGTTGGTAGTGTTTCACCATTTTCTTTAGCCATCGTGAATCTGTAAAATTCATTAGTGGTAAAAAAAATTATGTTTCCTCATTCACTCCTTTCTCTCATGTTTCATTCAAAGCCTTTAATTACAAGTAATTTTAATGCCAAAAAGTCTGTATTGATGGCATTTGCAAAGATAATGTCAAGAAGGGTAGACATGACAAGAATAAAGTTTATAATAAGAAAAATATTGATTTAGATCTGAATTGCAATATGACTTTCTGGATCAAATTTGACAGAAAGCAAACAGATGTATTTTTGACGTAGTAACCAACCCAAAAAAAATGAATACATTGACTTTTAATGGTACTAACATGAAATTACAAGGCCTTTCAATTGACAAACATAACAAATCATTTTGATCCAAAATAACATTTTATAGTGTGTAACTTTTTTTTTACTCTAAGAATAAACATAATTAAAACATATAAACAAGATAAACACAAGAAAGAAAAGAAAACTGATCAAAACTAACTTAAACGATTCTAATTGAAACAAAGAATAAAGAAGAAGAAAAAATTATCATCAAAACAAATAGATAACAAAAGGAAAGAGATAACCTGATTTTAGAGTCTAGTTTTGATACCAACTAACATGAACCTCGTGGTCACACAACTCACAACAGATATGATAACTTCCCCAAGAAACTTAAATAATCAGGTTTGGTTAAACCTTGACCCAATGTTAAGCTATAACTAAGAACTAGAGATATTGAATGATTGCAAATGATGCTACAAGGTCAGTTATACCTTGATAAATCTGATTTACACTTTGTCCTAGTAAAAAAAAAAAAAGCTCAAGAAAAAATAAATTTCATTAATATCAAAAGGCTGCCCAAATTTGCATCAAAACAAGACATGATATAGTCCTAGAATAATAACCCTAATGGTCTTATATTAGGGTGCAAATCAATGAGCCTTAACTAAAACTTAACCAAGCACAAGTCTAATGCCTAAAACAAACGTAGGCATTGATTTTGGCCAAAACAAACCCAACAAAAAAGCTCTAAAACTAAAATATAATTATCATAAATAATAATTAAAAAAATAAATAAACCTTAAGAAATATTCAGATTAATACAGGTTAGAGCAACAACCCTAAAATCATATTGCCTTGTATTGGACATCTTATAGTCGAATATGAAACATGTTGAGGAAAGAGTGTCCCTTTGTGTCGTCTATTAATCCTAGTTCCTTACTTGAAAGATGCTATTTTGAATGCTGAAGTTTCTTCCTTTGTTTAGCTGAAAGTATACTCTAAAAAATAAGAAGGAAAGTAGTTGAAATGTATCATTTAAATAACCTTTTATAATCTCATTTTTAATAAGAAAAACCTGCAAAAGAAAGGAAACAAAATAATAAGGATAGTTATCCAATTCTAGTTACCCCTTATAATCCATGTTAAGGAATAATTCCTTGCATTTAAAGAATAAAATATGATGGAAAATTATTCTCATATTTTGTTGCCTCTTTGTTTCCATGTTAGGTATGGTATCCTTACCTAACATGGAAAAACAATATTTCCTCTTCAAGTCAACCTTTGCTGACTCTTTGTTTCCCTTTTAATATTAGGAAACTTCCTCTTGCAAACAACTAAATAGACGTCATTCATGCATCCTAATTTAGCTAGGATATTTTATAAATTCTTATAGAAAAAGGATCCCAACACCCCAATTAATCCAATCCAACTATGGACTCCATGTAACCCAAACTTATACACATTAACATAACCAAAATCAAAGTTGATACAAGCTCCCAACAAGTTTATTTTGTTGCCCAAATCAGACTCATTCATAAGCTACTCAAATCTTGCTAAATGCAACATTAATAGCTTTGGACTGAACCCCTTATCATACACAACTCAAGGCTGACCAAACCCACTCAATGTTAAAACCCTCCCATGGCTTATTGTAATTTAATTGGAAAACCAAGGCAAGAAACAATATTGGTTGAATGGCCTCCCATCTAAGCTCAAACATATAATTGAATGTTCAACATGAAAAATCCAAATCTAAATTGTATCAACCCAAGTGTGTGGGCCAATCTATTTTGTAAAAAAAATCAAATTATTTTTTTGTAAAAATACTACGGAGTTGGATCTGTAAACCTGACTTATTAAAAAAAGACGTAGCCTATGCACTAGACCTCATATATATATATATATATATATATATATATATATATATATATATATATATATATTAAAAGACAGATGACATGTTGTCTATCCTTTATTTTATTTTTATTTTAAAAAGAGGCACAGGCGATGCGTATCCTGCAACTTTTGAATTAGACGATCATAAGGTTGCTAAAAATCAAAGCAACCCATTTTGTTTATCCTAAATACCATTGAGATCTTAATAAATCCATCAATGCCTCAAATAATCCTAAACTCAACGTGAATAAAAAAAAAATCTCGAGCTCATATGTACAATCTTAGGCAACGAGAATGCTATGAATACCTCGATGAAACTCCTCTCACTAGATGGAATCTGTTGGCACAAAAATCAATTATTTTAGTTGTAAGAATTAGTGTCAATTGAGATTTTTTTCTCTCGATTACCAGAATTTAATGAGTCTGTCTCTCTCTCTTCCTTTTAAACTAAAGACAGAAAAAAGATTATACCAAAATTAAATTTTAAAAAATTAAAGATCAATCATTTAGAAAGAATAACTTAACAAAAAAAATTAGTGTTGTTGATTAGCGTGTTAACAGTGTGTTTTCTACGGCCAACAGCTATCTCATTTAGTTTTTGTCTTTAATAATAATTAGACCATGTCAATAGAAGACGTGAAAACAAGTGATATATTTTCTTGACTTCTAAATCTGTCAATATCTCTAGATGTATCTCCTCTCTAATTTTTCTTTTCTTCCTTTTGATATGGTTATGGGCTTGATCGTATTCTTCTTGAGGGTTAATAGTTTACTGAGTGCCTGATTCTCCAGCAACTTTTGAAATCACAATAAGATCATCAGCATTGCAAATATTTTGTCTGGACCGTATGATCAACATATCAAAGGGGGTAAATGCTATAAAACATCGATTTTATTGGGCTATTCTTGTTCAAACCTTTTGTGATTCTTGTTCCCCAAAATTGCAAGGGAAATTATTAGCTACATTTCATAGATTGATGGTGAAATGACCCTGAGGTAATCAGTTTAGTCATTTTAACTTCGTCTTCTGCCTTGGGTTTTTTTCTTAGATGAATGCATGATTCTCGTTTTGCCTAATGCTTTTGGAATGTCTTGATTATTGTAGACCCTGAATCGGATGTTCATCGTTAATGGCTGTCCTGGATTCAGGCTTTTATGGAGCACTGTTAAATAGTTCATATCAGTTTCTGGGCAACAAATACCAGAGCAAGTTGCTTGGAGCAATCGATGCTAGGTAAATAATTTGACCTTTCCAATGCTCTCTGAATTCTCTTCTGAAACTCATGGTTCCCTCTCTCTTTCTAACCAGTGACTTGCCAGAGATTTTTTGCAGTACTTTGCATCCAGATGGTTCAAAATGGTGAGAAAGCCAAATGCCACAGGAGCACTTTTTCAGGAATTTATGAGAATGCAATTTTTGAAAATGATCAGCCATACACAAAGGTATTTTAAACACCCAGTTTCACGCCAATGCGTGATTGCTTAACACTTTTTTGGAATTCTGGCAACATGAAGAAAAAAAAATTCTTTCAGCGAAGAAAAATAGCTGTTGATGCTGCAAATTATGGTCATTCAAGGAATCATTTAGTACATCAGATTCTTTCTCCGGTTCCTGGACTGAGATATCAGGATACATTGAAAATTCTATGTGAACCTCGTGATTATATAGTTCCATAACTCATAATAAAATTAATAACAAATCCTAGAAAGCAAAATAAGTTATACTTTAACAAGAATAAAAACCTCCACTTAACAAATAGCAATTCACCAACAAGAAATATATATAAAAAAAAACACCACAAAGCTAAGTTATTGTTCTTTGTTTGACCAGGTAGAAATATGTTGCATAATATAAAACATAAATTTATTCAAAACATCTTAGTTGAAAGGCTTAAATAAGTACAATCTAAATAGGGTGAAAAACGTCCTCAACAATTCTTAAAAAAAAAATAGTTATTAAAAAAACAGGTAAAAAAATTCTAAATCAACTAAGAAACTAATATAAATCATATTAATATAAATCATATGTAGTAGATTCTAGATCCTATCACAATGCCTTTTTTATGAAGGGTAAATCTGAAATTTTAACATGATATAAAACAAGATATTCAGAAACATCCAATAAAATTTCAACTCGATTTAACAATTGAATAAAAAAATCTGATTGTTAGCATAAAATTATTCATTAAAAAAAATCAGCAAAAATGAAAAAAAAATAATAATAAAAGCTGAATGTTCTCAGTTCCAAACCAGAAGCCACGCCCCCTGAGAAAAAAGAAATGCTGAATGCTACTATAAGGCGAGTCGTTTCTAATCATTTTCTTTTATTTTATCTGGAGCTGTTTCCAGCATGAGAAAAATCAACTGAATGTTTGTTTTTGTTTGCCCAGGCACCTGAGGATGCCCTCGCCAAACAGGAGGAACTCCTAACCTACATTGACAGGAAAAAGAAGGTATAGTTTACGTATCTCTGATATTGCATAGCAAAACCTAGTGATGCATGCAAACATTGTTCTAATTAACTATTTCTTCATGTTTTCAGATATTCGGGTTTTAAATTAAGAGTTCATGCTGATGAGGTAGTAGATACTGGGCTGACAATGGTGTTTGTAGAGATTTTTAGCCCCATAAATAATACTAAGATGTTTTCAGACAAATCCCGTATATGCTGCTGTGCTGCTATTATTATTATACTATACGATTCTATAAATTGAACAAACAAACAGGCCCTAAAAGCACACAAGATTTCCAAATGATTTTAAGAGCACACAAGATATTTAATAAATTTTTTTCGGTATTGATTCCAAGATTTGAATCCAAAAGGTCGTGCATATTTTTAAATTAAGAGTTTTGTGCCATGCTTGCGACTCTATATACATCAAAATTTCCTAAATTTTGGGTGAGGAAGATCATCACATAATAAATTAGAAAGGTCATAAGCCAGAAAAATAAATAAATACACGTAATAAAAAGAAAATTTGATTGGTTTGACTACAAAGCTACATCAAGATTTACTTGGGCCTAAAATTTTTGGCAAGCATACCAAAACCCTATTGACTGTCCATGTAAGCAAGCAGCTCTTCCTGCCTCATTGAAGCTTTCATATAGAGCCTGCTCGGGAAGCACAAGTGATTTAAGCCATCACACAACTAGAGAACAAACAGACAAGCAGGCCCATTATAACATGCATTAGATGAAAACAGAAGCACGAGATGAAACAAACAAAATGCATTAAACGCTTTGGAGAAGGGAAAAATTACCAAAAAGCAATATGAACAAGACTCCTCTCCCACCTTCAGCATGATACTAAGACTCACTTTAATATGAACCCCATATATCATCTACGTCCTCATCGCTAACACCAGATTTCAGTGGACCATGGTGGTCTTCAGCAACATTCTCTCCCTGTTCTTCTTCAACTCCTACATTCTCACCCTGCTCGGGTTTTGTAACTTCACCCTGCCAGTGCATCCATACATGTATTACCAATTGAGTGATTTTTATATATGAATACTGGCATAAATGTGTGTGATTGTTTCAAAGGTAAAAGTTGAGCCTGCAACCCTCCCACCACCCCTCCCCTCCCTATTGGTGCCACTACTGCAGATTAGACTACTGCAACTAAGCAGCAAGGGAAACACAGGATGAGCCAATGAAAGACATAACACTATTAACAGTGATCGTTACCATCTAAGAAAGTCACAGAAGGCCATATCTAGGACCTGCAGTTGGGCTTCCCTTAACTTCTAAATCAAGTCAAGATAAAGTTCTCACACCGGTACTACCTATTATGCTTGAATCTCTTTATTATGCAAAAGCAGTCTGAGAACCACATGAATCCCAATTGGACAACCATATCAGATAATCAACAGTATGGAAATGTCCACGTGAACAATAGAAAGCATAACATGAAATATGAAATATATAGTCAGATTCCAACACCAATAGAAAGGGGGCAGGAAAAAAAAGCATACACTAGTTTCAGCATTTAGCTCTGCATCCTCCTCGCCTGACACATCAACTAGGTCATCTTTGTAAGACTCTTGTTCTTCCTGAGTACCAGCAACTTCTTGTAGCTGCTCAATTAACTTTTCAAAATACGAATTATCTGCAAAAAAATCATATTATAACACATAGCATCCAACATGGCTCATCTCGCAATGATTAAAATCAGTTTAAGTTTTGATTTCTTATTCGCTTGATCCTAGTGGGAATCCTGGAAAAACACATATATCATGCTATGTATAACACGATCTTTGGCCACGTACGAGAACAAATTATGGATTTTCACAATATGATATCCTTTTAGGCTTTAGCTAAGCCAAATGTATATTTCCACTTCTAAGGGATTTAAAATGAAGCTACAAATCAGCAAACTAGGAGGCTTTGATTTGAGATACAGTAGAAAATGTGATACCAGGCCCATGGCCAGTCAGTAACCACTTTTGAGATGAAGCCAAAAGAGAAGAGAAGGAAAAAAAAACACCCAGTTAAAAGAAGATCTTGGAATCCCACTTCACTCGGTTCACAAATAGTGCAGACACCATTGTGTAAAAGATATTAACTATACTATAATACAAATTCAGCTGACTAGGAACTGAACTTTCAAAAAGAAAAAAAGTTATGTGATCTATTCACCTTTTGGACGACTGCTCAGAGCTTCATGGAGCCTTAAGGGGTGCTGACGCTCCTCCTTTTTATATTTTAACTTGACTTGATGCCGTGTTCGACCAGGAAAAAGTTGTTGGATCATCGATAAATCAGTCCCAAATTGTTGAATCCCCTAAAACACAACAGCAAATATATCGGTTGAAACTTGAAATAGAAGACAAGCACAAAACACCAGGAATCCTGGGATTGCATGCGGTGGATTGGCTCGAAGGAATTCATTAAGTTACATAGGATTTCTATATCTTCTCTCTCTTCTAACATCTCAAATTATATTTTCAGGGAAAAGAGTCATAAATTTACACATTTGTTTTTAGCTTTTCATCACTACAACAATTACTTGGTAGTAGAACTGGAATTTCTTACCAACCAGACATGATAATGCACATCACAGGGAAAACTTTCCCTTGACTCTCTTGATGATTTGTCCACTTAACAAGTTTTCAAAATTTTCAACTTACTGGAAGAACCAGCCAAAAAAATATTTAGACTAATGAACCCAACAAAAACTGACACTTAGCCAATCATCATGACCTTTGTTCTATCCATTACTCATTTCAAATAACCAACCTAGTATGCTATCTTAATGTATCATCACATAGAACAGCTTCAACAATTTAGGCTCATAAGCACCACAAGCAATAGTGTACAGAGTTTGCATAACTAAAATATAAACAAAAGATAGAATTTAGATAAGTTTTAATTTCATGAGTACAAAAATTGAAACAGATACTTCTATTTGCTTTGTTTGCTAGTAAAACATGTGGTTAATTATGGCCTTTTAAATGCAGAATCATAACCATGTTTACCTCATAAAACAACTCTGTGTCTTGTTTTGACCATCTTGAATTGGGTGCTCTGTCCATGAAAGACTGGTAGTTGAATAAAGACGAACTTGGTTGAGCCCTAACATATGTTTGGTCATCACCATGGGTTATGTCTTGCTCCGAAGCAAATCCATCCTCTTCATTATGGGAATATTCTCCATGAAATGGATTGTCAGTGCTGCAACATAGTGAACAAAGGTTCAAATCTTATACTTTAAAACTATATATAAGCATCTTCTTCCAGTGTGACGATTCTAGCAATCATTCCTGGAGGCTGGAGCATGAAGCATTATTGTCAGATTTTTCTTTTTTACTTTAATAACACTAAACTGCTTTTCCATTTATTAGACAGATCAAATTTTACCTTGAGTTCTATGGATTTGGTCCAGAAGAAAAAAAAAAGGCAAAGCAAGTGGTGTGACATGTGATGAAATGTGCTTCCAATAAATTAGATTACTAGAAGCAGTTGAACAACTTTTGCTTGTTTTCTATTAGAAGAAATATGGGAAAAACATATCATGCACACAGGGCACAAAGCAACTGCCAAATACACAGGTGACATTACAGTGGCTTCCATTTATACGCAAAATTAGATGTATACATATACTGATTCAATCACAAGAGCCATGGCAGTGTGATGCAACATAACAAAAGCTCTTTGGCTAAGTATTACTCATCAATTCACACCATACCTTTGATTGTTTGGGGGAATTTTTGATGTTGTCATCTGCATAAAAAGGACAGGAGGTCAAGCATAGAAACCTTGAACTTCTAAATATGCAAACATAACACGAATACAAGTATACTAATATGGAGATGACATTGATAAACCAAATCACAGTAAATTGTTGCACAAGAGAGAGGGAGAGGTACACATACTGCTAACTGCTCCTTATACTCTGCAAACAAAATGATGTCCCTGATAGGCAACCTCTTGAAATCAATCTCATCCTCTGGCATATTAAGCAAATCCTTATTCACTGCATAAAAGAAAGCAATTTGGTAAGACTTAGATAAGAATTCATAATCTCTCCTAACAACTGACACACATATATTGAGATTACCACATCTTTTGTTTCGACGAGTTGAATGAGAAAATTTCTTGTGAGGTTTTTGTGTTGACTGTTCTGGAGTGTCATTGGATCTGTTGCGCTTTCGAACTGGTTTTTCATTTTCAGTCACTGGCTCCTTTGATTTTTTTGAAGCTCGTTTCTTTCGAGATGCAATTTTCACTCTGTTTTCATCGTCACTCTCTTCATCCCCTCTAGGTTCATAATCATTGTCTTCTTCATCAACAGAACTACCAGGAAGTTCAGGTAACCCACTATTATCATGAGCTTCATCCAGCTCATCAACTTGAGGGCCAGCTGCCAAGGAAGATTTTTTGGACTTCCGGGAACAATTTGATGCTGAAAAAACCTTTCTTTTTCCACTCTTTGAACTCTAAGAAGAAACCAAAAGAAGTTAAACCCAATTGTGAGAACTAAATAAGATATTTATGCATGTCAAACAGCACTACCTCCTTTTCAGGCACTACAGGAACATCCTCTGAGCGCACGACATTTGCATTAGCCAAGCAATTGCTTTCTGTAAAGTCTTTATGATTTTGATCCACTTGAAACTCAGAGATACAAGGATCTACAGGAAGAAAATTGCCTGGGTGCATGGATGAGTCATCATTGCCATGAGCCTCGTATTCTGGCTCATCACCAAGTTGAGGGGCAGCGGCCTGTTTTCTCAGACGCCTTGATGATTTGTCATGTTCATTCATGTCACCAGCTAAGGAAGCTTTTTGAGACTTCCAAGAACTACATGATACTGGGGCAGTCTTTCTTTTTCTACTACTAGAAGTCTTGTAAGAAACCAAAAACAAGTAAGCACCCTATCTACACATCTAAGTAAAATATTTTATTCATGCAGAACTTATTACCTCCTTTTCTGGCAAATCAGAGGCATCCTCCTGATGGATAGCAGTCACATTATCTGAGCGAGAAGTTTCTGTAAGGTTTTTCAGTTCTTGGTTCATTCGAATCTCATAACTACAAGGATCTGGAGGAATAAAATCACCTAGGTGAGTGCATGGGGAATCAACAATATTATCTGATGGGAAGGCAGCAACTGAACACCCATCAATGTTTATGGTTTCAGAAGGAACAAGTTGATCATTTGGTGGTGGGGCCATAACAGACTCCATGACATCTGGGGACAAGAAACCTGGAGTTTCCAAGCCAGGAAATGACCCTGATTCCTGAAACTAACCAAATTATTCCAAAACATATTTGCAAGGAAGAAATTATACAATTTAAAGAAGGGCTGTAGATTCACCTCTAATTCCAACCTTCCATTATCAACCTGAACAGCAGCTTCAATGGGACTTGAAAAATCTGGCGCCACCACATTACATTTCATGAATGCTGAAGAATCAACAAAATTTTGTGCAGGAGAGCTGGATTTTCCCTTTGAGTCCTTCTGACAAAAGACAGTAGCTAAAATTTCTGGAGGAGAAACAAGAGCCTGGCCATTGTTTCTCCCTGGCTCTTTGGTCCCAGCACTCTCCATATTAGGCTCACCAACATGATCGGTTAGTCTACCATTTCCAACACCAGAAGATTCAACGGGCAGCATGTTATCCAAGACAGTGGAAGCTAGACCCGCCACCTTTTCTACCACAGTATTGGGAACAGCAGAAGCAGCTAACTCAGATGTTCCCTTCCTAGGCCGGGCCTTTACCTTCGACTGTAACTTGCCAGCAGCCCTCCCTGAACCAAATAATAATAATAATAATAATAATAATAATAATTTCATCAATCATCTCATAACAAAAGCAAAAGGAAAGGGGGGGATCAAAGATTGTGCAAGCGATATATACCAGTTGATATGGCTGGTTGAGGATCCATATAATCAAAAGCATCCAAATCTAATCTCATGGAACCAACCTACAACCAACAGGATTTCCAGAATTATCGAACTCAACCACGCATCTTGGTGCAATATATCAAGGGCATGAGATAGATCAAACCCTCACCTCTATGGCAGATTCTACAAGCCTAGAATTCAGGCCAACATCATTTCCAGACTTCATCTCTGCAAGCGGAGTATTTTGGGGGCTCACATCCTCTTCAGTTGCAATATTTTCAGATGAGGGGTTGACTAATTCCAAGCAGCTGTTATCGTTGAAATATAAAACTTCGCTGTCTTTTGATGGCTCATTACTCTTAACATTGCCCTGTTGAAGTAAAGTTGGACCATCTGGGTTCATCCTTGTATTTGCAACATCAACAGGCTCTGTGGATTGTGTTTTTTGAGAATGTGCCTTAGGTTCTTCTTCGGCACATTTAGATGGAGATGTAGAGACAGGTGCTGGATTTTCATTTCTTTGCCAAGGTTTAGCCTTAGGCTTGAATTTCCCACCAGCCCTAGCTGTAGTAGAAGTGAATCCCACAGTGAATGTTTCAATAGAAGAATAGGGTTTCCATTAGTGACAGATCAAAAATGTCGCGAAAGCGTATCTTACAATTACTTTTTAGAGATTTAGGAAGAATGTCTTCCAGTAGATCTGAATCAAACCCCAATGAGCCTGCCTAAAGACAGAAGTTTCAGGACTTATCAATCCCATGGATGCAACACATCAAAAACAAGAAAGGAGAGGATGATTTCTTACCACTCCTGCCGATTTCACAAAGCTAGATTCCTGGTCATCATTACAACCAGATATTGCAGCCTCTGAATCCATAGCACCAACAGAGCCTGCATCATTTATCCTGGCAGGGGAGAGGTTTGCTGCCTCCAAGTTTCCTATTTCCCAAGAGGACAAACCTTCCTTATATTTCTGAGGTTCTTTGACCCCAACCATGTCAGAGGTGGCTAAGGGACTCCCTGACTCTTCAACCAATTTTGTTTTTCCATCATTGCTTTTCAAGGGTTCCTTTGTCCCGGTAGGTGATGATGGAGACAACGAACCAATTTGACATGTCAACTTCTCATCCATGATACCAAAAGGCTGAACAGAAATATTTGTGTCCAAGCTAGTTTGCGATGCTGCCACAGCCTTTTCCTTGGCTTTACTTGGAGGAATTGAAGGAATTGGTACAAATTCCACCTTTTTTGGTCGTGGTTTGGACTTAGGCTGAAACTTCCCACCTAACCTAGCTGCTAACAAAATTAACATCAAACAACCCACTTTTTATTTAAAGCCAAAAAAAGACCATTTGTACTTTGATTTGCCAAGCATTGCTTACCATTAGTCAAGGCAGGCTTAGGAAGAATATCATCAAAAGGGTCCAAATCAGGATCCATTTGATTATCCCAACACAATATTGATGACCAGCTATATTATCTGTCTCCACAATCAAGTGGAAGCCCAGCAGAAAACCCCCCAAAAAGGGCACTGGTACTCTTCCAGCACGCTAAGGAAATCAAGAAATATAATCAATCAGAAGATTGCAGTCTTGAACTTTCAAATTTTCCTGGAAGACTACTTCAAGAAATGAACTTACTTATACAAACATTCCCAGCTAAATAACACTATCACTCTTCAAATTAAGTTAAGCCCTGCTCTTCAAATCTGCATGTGTTAAGAGCTCACTTGAAAACAATTTCAAACCCAAATAGTTTGCTGTCAGGTTTGAGAACCAGCCATATGAGTTAGGTCCTCTCTGTTTTTGATGTTTATCCATAAAAATTAGAATGTCAACAGCCAAGTTATATTAAAACCTAAAAGCACCAGAGAAATTACCATCTATGATTAGATATTGTTGGTCCACTAAATCCCAACAAATAAATCAAACACTTACAATCAGAGCTGCAAACTCTCAAATATCAAGTGACAAAAGAAACCATAAGGTATGCTTAACAATTCAACATTCAGTAACAAGTAACAGCATAAAACCAAATTTCATGATAGCTGAATCCAGCAACTTACATTGAGGGGGCCTGTAGCAAGCAATAACCAAGAAAAACTGCTAGTCTGCAATCATTGCCCATACACCCCTGTGAGACATAGCACATGAGGTATTTAACATAAGCCTGCATTTCATAGTATCGAAGCAAAAGTACCAAATTAACAAGCATGCACAAACCTTTTCACTGATGTAACAACATCACCAGATGTGCTGATCTCTGGATCAAGGGCTCCACTTGCCCAGCTAGTCATGATATAAAGAGACAATGAATAAAACTTGAGTGAAGAATTACAGTACTTTTTGAAATACAGTAGCAATGCATGGGTTAGGCTTTTTTTCAATAAATGCATGGTCATCTTCTGCATCGACAGCAACCAGCTATCGGAAAATATCATATATCCTATGAAAAACAGACAAACACTCATAACTGACGCAGACGGCTTTTAGGTAGGCACAAAGCATCCCTCGGTGGGTAAACTAATAAGAAGCGTACACACAGAGCATCGATTCATTCATTAAACATTAAAGATCACAGTAGCATGGCAACATTAAAAAATCTTACACTAGTAGATATGAATATGGCAAGGGCATTTTGATTTCAAAAGTTCAGAATCTGGTGTCTTACTGTCTTACTTGGTATGATAAGCAATGTATCATCAAGACAATGAAAAACAATTAGTTTAGAGCAACTCTGAAATATAATATAGAGGAGCACCAAAGGCTATCAAATACAAATAAAGAGCTGCAACATCAGAGTTCATCACAACAATGATTTCCTTTTGATAACTTTAATCCACATGCTCATTAATTGACTGCGGGATATATGAAAAGCGAAAGAAACAGCAGCCACTTTAAAAATAAGTTCAGGTTAGAAAACATAATAAAATTTGATTGAGCAAAATTTCATAAATTGACTCTGAAATTAGTAGTTGCAAGAGGAAAAAAAACTTGAGCTCGGCTGATTACAATGGCTTTATTTTACCAGGTGCAAAGGATTTTTCCACGTGGCTTTGTCAAGATTTAACAAAATTATTTGCCATTAAAATGACTCCCCGGCTCCCCCCTAATTAGTTTCCCAACTAAGAAAACCAATTCAGAACTCAGAAGCTCCATATACAAAAAAAAAATCCTTCAAGGTTTCAGATCACTTACCAGTAGGTTGCAATTTGCAGATATAATTCTCTTCCACCCAGATGGAAATTGGAGAGATGGAAAGAGAGGTAGATTGTACAAAAGTGGAATTTGGAAATTGGCAAGTTACGGAGAGATGGAAATTGGAGAGATGGAACACTGGATGGTAAGTTACTTAAATGTTGCAGAGACGATTTGTTTTGAATTTGGAAATTGGAAGTTTGGATTGGAACACTGCAACTGGAAGGACTTTTAGAAAGAGAGGCGCTAGAAGACGCTAGGTTTTTCACTTTTTGGTGCTGTTATTGGCTTCCTGTAGTGCAGTATATATATTCCTTTTAAACACGTGTAAAACAGGTTCAAAATCGTGATTTTAAACGATATCTGCCGATTTCATTAAATTTTACTACAATCTTACCACTTTTCGAGTTTATAAACAGATTTAACACGTTTTCAACAAAAAAAAAAAAAAAAACAACATTACAAATAAATAATAATTTAAAATGAAAATAATATTTTTTTAAAACAGAATCTCAATATATGTTTTTCACAAAAAAATATTAAAAACATAATACAAAAACATGGAGAAAATGTTATTTTAAAATAAAAAATAATCTAAAAAAAATTAAATATTTTTAGGTTAGGTGTCGCAGCACACAAACTCAATATAATTTAAAAAAAAACATAACAAAAATATTAATTTCAAACAAAAAAACTAATAAAAATTGTCATTTTTTTTTTATAATCATCCTATGCCAGTGTCCTTAGGGTGGATTGTTTATACTGTAGCTATTTTGGCCTGCAAGGTGCAGCAGCATTAGGCATTTTTGGTCCTGTATCCACACGACCCAACACCCTCCAAAGGTGCTGGGTATGGCAACTCAGCCATACCCAAGGCTATTAAGTATGCCTGTATAACCAGACTCAGCAGCTATACATCCTAGGGCTCGTTCCCCACTATGTTGTTGGTCAAAGTTTACGGCTGGGGCGTTGCCTTTTCTTTCTAGAGCTGTTGGGAGACCCATTAAAGTATTTGACTGTGGGCTGCTAATATCAAAACCTAATAACATTGGGTCCTGCTCAACCTTTTAGAGTTGGGTCCTGCCCCAAACAGAACCAAAGCGCAGGGGTCGTTGTCTTCTCTGCCAAAAGAACCAACAACGTTATTTTTTTGAATTTGTAATTTTTGAAATAACTTTTGACAAGCTAGGCTTGAGAAATTGAAATTTTTTAAATTTGATTTACTTTAAATTAAATTATTTTTTAAAAAATATATATATTGTGTCTTGAAAATTTTATTTTTTAAAATATATATACATATATATATCAAGATTTGTATCTTCTTCTTCTTCATTTTAATTATAATTAAATCAATTATTATTATTATTATTATTATTATGGATCTAGCATTTCCTTTTAGATCCATGAAACTGAGGCTCAGCAGGGACACCTAACTATAGTGAGAATCTTGGTGCTGGAATACATTAGAAGCCACGGCATGGCATTTGCAGAGGGGGGGGGAGGGGGGACAGTCTTAAATATAGTTATAAAACATGATCCGCTAGTTGACCCGATAAAATAATCACGGGTTTTGTGGTCAACCCTTTCCTTGAATATAAAGATTAAATAAATCAAACTGCTACATCATATCTTTTCCTACCCATTTTTAGCACAAGCAGCCCAATGAAGAATAAAATACTTGTGTAACTAAAATTTAAATAGTAAAACAAAAATAGAATGGTATTAGCTTCCAAGAAATCCAAAAGATTCCTTCAAAATCACAATAAATCATAAAACATGAGAAGAAGAAGAAGAAGAAGCTAAAGCTCACTCGATTCATTTCCCATATGTTCACCATTGCAAAGCTAATCAATCAGCAAGAAGATCAAAAACTAACAATCAACAAAAAGATCAAACACTAATAATACGGGCAACATGAAGGAAATGCCTTCAGAGTCAGTGCTCAATGTGAATATGTTAATGAAGAATGAAACCGACAACAACAAAGTTCATGTTTGCAAATCATATCAGGTGTTTCTCTTCATGGGTGACTAAAGGATGGTTGTCAAATTAATACTTTTTTCAATTTTTGTTCCAATCAGAAAAGGAGCTTAAAAAGCATGGAAAAAAGAGGGAATCATTCAAAATCTGCACAATTGTTTGCAATAAGAAATCTCAACAAAGAAAAAAACATAAAAAAGTAAGTAGCGTGAGGAAAATAAAGCACCTGTAGAAATAAACTCCAATTTCTCCGATGAAATCTCAACCAATTATTTGTTCTGCAAGAAGAAGAGCTTAAAAAGCATGGAAAAAAGAGGGAATCATTCAAAATCTGCACAATTGTTTGCAATAAGAAATCTCAACAAAGAAAAAAACATAAAAAAGTAAGTAGCGTGAGGAAAATAAAGCACCTGTAGAAATAAACTTCAATTTCTCCGATGAAATCTCGATCAATTATTTCTTCTGCAAGAGATAACAGAAAAGGAAATTAGGGGCGGGCTGCTCTTCTTATGAAATTAGGGCATCTTAGGAAATTAGGGCAGACAGCTAGAGACTAGTTAATTAGTTGTTCACCTTTCGTTTCCTAATAAGTAATATAGCTGGAGCTATAACTTCTTCTCCTGTATGTGGTATTATCTGCTGCTCGAGCTTTGGTGGTCTTTCGCGCAATTGCGTGAAGCCTCTCGCTATGCTACCTTCACCTTCCTTTGGGCGAGGTCAGATCTGGAGAGGAAAGGACTCAAAGCAAAGTTGCGCACGGCAGGCAACAACTGTCACCATTCCCGGGCGAAGGAAGGCTGGAGTGCTCTGAGGAGATCTGATTCTGGAATTTCATTAAACAATGATTGTTACGTTATATAACGGCTGTTATTAATAGATGAAGAGTTTGTGAGTAAATGTCATAATGAAAATTGCCTGAGTACTCGTTAATAGTGTTGAGTTTGTAATTATTGTCATGTTTAAAATCAATTATTTTTCACGTGAAAATGTATTTAGCCATTATTGTTATATGTACTTGCATAAAAAAAAATTATGAATATATATGAATAGAAGAGATAAATAATTTTTATTTTTTGATGGGTCATAATTATTTTTTTTATATCTATCTCTATTTTCAAAGTGGATTAAAAAAAACTAATAAAATATTGTTAAATCCTCTTTGAGCACTATAAAATTTTATGTACTTGCACAAATGCTTTATTTATAATTTTTTTTCCTTCATTTTTTTTAATCATTTTTCATTTTAAAAGGAAGACAAAATAAGATTCAAGTTACATGAGGTTAGAGATGAGGGTTAAGTTAGTAAAATAGATATAATTATATAACCAAAATAAACAAAACAAAGAGAAAATGAGTTAATAATCAAAGCATAACAATCTTCCTCTTTATAAAGATTTTAGGATATTTTTGTTTTGATGATTCATATGGATTGTTATTAAAGATCGGATAATTGAACAACTTATTGTTTGTGACAATTCAATTTTAAAGAGTTTATCTAACCCTTGAAAAAAAAATATTCTTCAAGTAATTTTTACATTAATCGTAACACAACTCTAAATTATTTTACAAGATTCTTAGAACTTTTAAAAAATTTTAAAATTATTATTTTTATCATGTTTATATGTTTCATAAAAACCATGAATATAAATATTTTAGGATATAAGCATAACATTAAGAATTTTAATCGAGGATTACAATTTGAATTGAGGAAGCTGTGAAAAAACAAGAAAGACTTTGACTAGTCACTTAATTAGGTATAAAACTAAAACATGTGGGTTTCTTTTACTGTAACTTAAATCACTGTTTATCTTTTTATAAATTACTATGAATTGGAGAAATTACTATGAATTAATTTTATATTAGGTAAATAGTTATTAAGTGACCAATTCCTTTAATTTATTGATTGATTGATAACATACTTATATAGTAAGAAACATTATTGGTCCTTTGATAGCATACTTGTATTGCAAGAAACATCATGCATAAAAAAAAAAATTCTTGAAAAACCTATTAATGTTTGAAGTTTTCAAGACTTCATAACTAGTTAACAGTCTATTCGGATTGGTTTTAGCTCTTTCCACGTCAACTACAACAATCAATGTATCTTTTCTGGCCATGAAAATTGTTAAAAACAAGTTTAAAGAAGATAGAATATGGATACCCTGTTGATGCACAAATTACTTTCATTAAAAAAAAAAGGTACGGAATTGTGATATTGACTTGATCAGTAATGACTTTGATGATATGAAAGAATGTATATGTTCTTCAAAACCAGTCCTGTCAAAACTCCAGGATAAAAAGTATAATTATTTTTAATTGGTTTGGTTTTTAAAAAAAAAATTAATCAAATTAATTTAAAAAATTTAAAATCAAACTGAAATCAGTTTAAATTGACCGATTTCAGTTATTTTAGAACAAAAACAATTTTTTCTAGGTTGGCTTGGTTTTTTCGGTTCCTCTCGGTTTTTTCGGTTTGGCTCGGTTTTTTTCCAGTTTGGTTTTTTTTTCGGTTTCAGGCTTGTAAAACCAAAACCGAACCAAATCAATCAGTTTTTTAAAATTCTAATCGGTTTAATCAATTTTTTTTATGATTTATTTATTTTTTTATTTTTTTCCAGTTTAACCGTTTTTTAATTTTTTTGCTTATCTCTACATAAAACCCATGTTAAAAGCTCTTTGATTTTTTTTTCTTTTGCTAAACAATATTATTTTCAAATTTGTTTTTAAATTAATTAATTCTCCTAGCCTGTGACTCGTGTTTTGCCTTAAGCTCACTATGTGATTGGATTTTAAAATTATAATAATAATAATAATAATTATTATATGTTTTAGTTGGATAATTTTAGAATTGATTTTTTTAATGATGTTTTAAAAATAAAAAATATTATATTTGAAGACAAAACTCCTTTATATATCTTATTTTCAAAATATAAAAATTCATTCTCAAATTATTTAAAATAAATTTATTTTTATGTACATGTACCTCTATTTTTAATCAAGTAAAATTGCATCTCTACTGTCACTGTTTTCTATATCTTGAAATAGGAACAAACACTACCGTGGGTATCACCCAACAAACTTCACCACGCCAAAAGGGCCATCAAGCCTCTGCGTAACATAAAATAGTTACGTGTGCATATATAAAATAAATAAAAAGTAGGTTTTAAGTGCCAAAAATTTTGATTTTTTCTGATTAAAAATAATTTTTTTGATGTTTTTAAATAATTTTAATGTGTAAATATAAAAAATATTTTTTAAAAAATAAAAAATATTATTTAAATATATTTTTAAATAAAAAACACTTTAAATTATAAATACCATTATAATATCAAATGTACCTAAATTTCAACTCATAATTATATATGTATTGCAAACGCATGCAAGTGCACCTTTTTTTTTTTCCAGCTTAACTCGAAATTTATATTATGATAATAAATGCATTATCTGTAAATATATTATTAAATGCATTATCTGTATTGTTATTTCATTGACAATTAAAGAGTGAAAAAATAGAGAGTAATCTAAAACACATTCGACATGGAATGATATTTTTTATTGAAAAATATTTTATAGTTTGGATTGTTGTTAGCCAAGGGGCTCCAAACATGGTAATTCCTTTTGGATTCAATTTATATCTATGTGATTTGTACGAGATATAAACATACAAATGGAATTAAATTTATTTTTATTTTTAAAAAACATTATTTTAAATTGAACCTCACATAAATGCAAGCCTTTCAAATTTCAAGTAAGCCATTACAATGATTTAATACATTAAGTGTCCGTTTGTGTGATAGATATTATCTTTTAAAATATTTTTTGGTTGAAAATATATTAAAATATATATTTTTTTAAATTTATTTTTAATATTGTCATATCAAAATGATAAAAAAATATAAAAATAAATTAATGAAAACTTAAAATAATTTAAAATTTCTTAAAAAAACAATTGAATCCCGATGCGAAATATTACCTAAATCAATTTAAAACATTAGAGAGTTTAAATGTCACATTTATCATGCACGGGCTATCCTGACCATGTCCATGAACATATCCTTACTCCAAGTTTCCCTGCAGGTGAACCAGCTGCTACCAGCCTACCACACAAAATCTATACCCAAAGGTTCGAGTCGACAAACCTAACCATTGACCCAGGGCTAACCAGCTTCCACATGGGGCGGGAATAAAAGGCGGGAAATTCCACTTCACCCCGAAACACGAACCTCAAAAGCGCAAATAAATAAAATAATGAAAAAACCTAGATATATTAGCGTGCGTGCGTGCGTGTGTATATATATATATTTATCCCTGAACTTCCAAACCTGCCCTTAATCCCCTCATTCTACTGCCTATGAAAGTCGCTTCCAAAAATCCAAACACACTCTCTCTCTAGAAAAAGAAAAGAAAAGTTGGTAACCCTCGATCTGAGAGAAAGAGAAGAGAGCAAATTTCTCATGGCGAAACCCTCGAAGCAGCAAACATCGTCTGATGAGGCGATGTCTTCGGATGAAGAGCCAATTAACGAGCAGATCAGCGAAGAGGAAGATGAGGAGGAGATCGAAGCGGTGGCTCGCTCAGCTGACTCCGAGGAAGATGAGGCCGCCGGAGATGCTGAAGGAGACGACGGCGAAGGAGACGAGGCTGACGAGGTAGTTTTACGGTCTTGCCACTGGAAATGGTTGAAAGTTTGTTACATGTTTGGATCTAGCTAGGGTTTTGGTGTTTCAAGGATTTTATGGGGCAGGGTTAGGCTTAACATTTACTGAGAATCTTGTAGAGTACATATAAATGGCTTGTTTTTCTGTTTGGTGTTTTTTGGTGTCTTTTTTTTTAGCGAACGAGACTTGCAAAATTAGTTAAATTAGGCTTGAAAAGGTGGAGGTGCTGAGAAATTACATGTAATGCGATGACGCGAATAGGTGATTTTGTGTTTATGCTGGATAACACTGTGTTAATGGGTTGCGGGAAAAACTGAAGGAAATCAAGTGAATTAGGAGAGTTGGTATCTGTTAATTAAATTACGTAGATTCACATGCATTGTTTTTCCCAGGCCTTTTTTGGGAGAGATTCCTAGATTCAATGATGGCTCTTTGGTTATTGATTATTCTGAAGTTGTTGTTAACTGTATTGGTTTGCTTTTGCAATTCATCTCGGGGTGTTTTGGTATATATTATATCATGGCTTGTACTTTTGAAATGAGTTTGATGATGTTTATTTTTTTGGATTTTTTTGAACTGCAGGAAGTAACCAACAATGAAATTAGCAAGCGTGAAAGGGAGAGACTCAAAGAAATGCAGAAGTTGAAGAAACACAAGATTCAGGAGATACTGGATCAACAAAATGCTGCTATAGATGCTGATATGGTATGTTTGTTTTACAAGACTACTTAATGTATATCTGTTGCATGTAGTATATGGAAAAAATTGTTGGATAAGTTTACTTAAGCTAGTTTAATTGCAGAATAACAAGGGGAAGGGACGCTTGAAGTATTTGCTGCAGCAAACTGAGTTGTTTGCTCATTTTGCTAAACATGATCAATCATCATCCCAGAAGAAGGCTAAGGGAAGGTATAACTGTTGTTTGTAGAAGATCCCTTCTCAAAAGAATTCATTTTGTTTTTTGACATGAAGAGCAAGAGCTAATCATTGAGATTTTGGGCTATCTGAACACATACTTTGTGAAACTTATATACTGTAGTTGCTTGATTCAGTACTTTTTTTGATGTTATACTTGTTGGAAATTCATCTAACAAACTAGTGTATGTTGTTAATTGCTCGCTGGAAACTTTTCCCTATTTGAGTATGAGTATCGACTATGCATTAGTCATTTAACTGTGTTTTAGTAAGATTCATGATTTATTTCAGAGATTTTATTGCAAAAAGGACTTTGTGAAAATCATAGAAGGCAAGGTTTTGGATGTCAGTCCAAGTAGTACTGGAATGGTGTTGATGGGCTGATGCACATATTCTTGCCTTCATTAGCAAATAAAAAGCTGGGATGTGGGGAGAGGAGCATGCATCAATATGTAGCAGACCGTGATTTTCATTAATTTATCTCGATATTTTACTGAGATCATGAGTTTAATAATTGGACTTATCAAGGTGGGCAAAGATTGGTTAGACGCACATTTCAAGCCTACTCTACCTTTTCATGCAACTCTTGCAGGAACCTTGATTTGCTTAGAGTGGACTGAACCGCTTTTATGCTCTGAATTCACCATGCATGCTTGTTGGCAAGGTTATGAATACTGGTCATGCCTCAATGCTTCTAACTGCAATATACTTTTGTTTCATAATTTAATCTAGGGGTCGGCATGCCTCAAAAGTAACCGAGGAGGAGGAAGATGAAGAATGCTTGAAGGAGGAAGAAGATGGTTTATCAGGAAACACACGGCTGGTGACACAGCCATCATGTAAGGGACCTTATACATGTATTTTTTTAATGCAAGAATGCGTGCATACACACACATGCATCTCTCTGACTGACTGTTAGATTAAGTATATTGTAATTTTGTACGCTATTGATTTGGGTCCAAATACATTCCCTAGGCTGTTTGCATTCATACACTTTCGTTATATTGTGTATCACTGCATTTGAGTTATGGATTCACTAATATTCCATCTTTTGCTAGCTGGCTCGTTGCTATTTCTTTCTTATTCCATCATTTGCTAAGCAAACGAGATGATCCACATTAATGGTGAAAAGATTTTTAACCTGATTGTCCATCCTTAATTTATATGTAACAAAATTAATGTTAGCTGAAGAATAGCATGCATCATTGTTGATGGGTGTCTGGCTAATTACATATTCTCATGACACCAAAGTATTTTCATTGATGTGATTGTTTTGGGGTAGCTTGATCTTGGTGGCTTAAGATTTATTTTTATTCTTTTCTGCAGGTATTCAAGGAAAGATGAGGGATTACCAACTTGCTGGATTGAACTGGCTTATAAGACTGTATGAGAATGGTATAAACGGAATTCTTGCAGATGAAATGGTATGCACTAAATAAGACATGGTCTTGGCGTTATCCTAATTTTAAAGCGCTTTTGGTTTTGTTTTCTAGAGGCTCAAGTAATTCTGTATTGTAGTTTTTTGTGCTATTAATATCATCTTCATTTTTCAATCCAGGGTCTTGGCAAAACCTTACAAACTATCTCTTTAATGGGCTACTTGCATGAATTCCGAGGAATCACTGGTCCTCATATGGTAGTGGCTCCAAAATCTACACTTGGTAACTGGATGAATGAAATTCGTCGTTTTTGTCCGGTTTTACGTGCTGTCAAGTTTCTTGGCAATCCTGATGAAAGAGTAAGTTGCTTTAGCTTTAAGTATAGTTTAATAATAGTTTTTGCTGCATGTGTTTGTTTTTTTAAATTTCTATGCATGCATTAGTTGATAATTCTATACTGCATATGGTCTTTCTTTGTTTTTTTGCCAGAAACATATACGTGAAGAGTTGCTGGCTGCTGGGAAATTTGATGTTTGTGTTACAAGCTTTGAAATGGCCATCAAAGAGAAGTCCACCTTGCGTCGCTTCAGTTGGCGGTATATTATCATTGATGAAGCTCATCGGATTAAGAATGAAAATTCTCTCCTATCAAAAACAATGAGGCTTTATAACACTAATTACCGCCTCCTCATTACTGGAACTCCACTTCAGGTATTTGTTTGGATCTGTAAGGATTGAAAGTTGCCAAGTTGGACATTACTGTAGATTTGTTTTACTTCATTGAGATTGACAAAATGTTGAGTGGTCATGAGGCTGCACAGAAATTTACTGTTTTTTTGTGCATTCTTCTGATTGCAATTACATCAAAACATTCTGTATAGTTTCTCTTATATAAGTATAATGTTTTCTTATATTTTTTTTTGTGCAGAACAATCTTCACGAACTCTGGGCTCTTCTCAACTTTCTTCTGCCAGAGATTTTTAGCTCAGCTGAAACTTTTGATGAATGGTTTCAAATTTCTGGTGAAAATGACCAGCAGGAAGTTGTTCAACAACTGCACAAGGTAAGGAATTACCTTATGTTGAGCCTTGAAGGAAATCAATTGTCTTGGAATAATATCTGGATTCTATTTATTTTGCCACAATTAGTAGCCATCTGATATGTTATCCCCATGGATTTTGCATTTCCAAGGTTCTTCGGCCATTTCTTCTCCGAAGATTGAAATCAGATGTTGAGAAAGGTTTGCCTCCCAAAAAGGAAACCATACTGAAGGTTGGCATGTCCCAGATGCAGAAACAGTACTACAAGGCTTTGTTGCAGAAAGATCTTGAAGTTGTAAATGCTGGTGGAGAACGGAAGCGTCTTTTGAACATAGCAATGCAGCTCCGAAAATGCTGCAACCATCCATATCTTTTCCAGGGTGCTGAACCTGGTCCACCATACTCTACAGGAGACCATCTTGTTACCAATGCTGGTAAGCTTCACCTCCTGGCGGATATGGAGTTTATTAATGTTTTTGTGCTCATAAATTTGTAGCAGAAAATGGTCTTTATGTTTTCTTCCTTTTCCAGGTAAGATGGTTTTGTTGGATAAGTTGCTTCCTAAGCTCAAAGAGAGGGATTCCAGGGTCTTAATTTTTTCACAGGTAAGTTGTTCATAGCTACAGTTGACTGGATAGCTAAGATTATTAATCTGTGTACACCAACATTTGAAATGCCCCTCTGCAGTCTCTAGGCTTTTATGTTATAGTTCAATTACCTTATTACTGATCTTGTGGTTGGTTCTGCCTTTAATGCAGATGACAAGGTTGCTTGACATTCTTGAAGACTATTTGATGTTTCGTGGGTATCTGTATTGTCGGATTGATGGAAATACCGGTGGAGAAGATCGTGATGCCTCCATCGATGCCTTTAACAAGCCAGGAAGTGAGAAATTTTGCTTCTTGTTGTCAACAAGAGCTGGAGGACTGGGTATTAATCTTGCCACTGCAGATGTTGTCATTCTTTATGACAGTGATTGGTGAGGCTCTTTTTCAATCTTTCTCACTGCTGCTGCTGCTGCTGCCACTGCCTTTTTTTTGTTTCTTGTTAAGGTTTTTGATGCGGCTCTTATTGTAGGAACCCACAAGTTGATTTACAAGCTCAGGACCGTGCTCATAGGATTGGTCAAAAGAAAGAAGTCCAAGTGTTCCGTTTTTGCACAGAGGTTTGCATTTGATCTTTGATGTGCTCTGGTAGAAGCCAAACTATGCTAGTTTTAATTCTCATTATGGTTGATTGTGAAACAGTATACAATTGAGGAAAAAGTGATTGAGAGGGCTTATAAGAAGCTTGCACTTGATGCGTTGGTTATCCAACAAGGAAGATTGGCAGAGCAGAAAAGTAAGTTGCATTTTCATTTTGAGCATTTAACAGTATTGGTGGCTAAAATTTTGCATGCATGACATTTTTATGTCCTTTTCTTTCATGCAGCTGTTAATAAAGATGAGCTGCTTCAAATGGTGAGGTTTGGGGCTGAAATGGTTTTCAGCTCTAAGGATAGTACCATTACAGATGAGGATATTGACAGAATCATTGCTAAGGGAGAAGAGGCAACAGCTGAGCTTGATGCCAAGATGAAGAAGTTTACAGAAGATGCAATCAAGTTTAAAATGGATGACAGTATGTGAATCCACAGACAGATTGAGATTTTGACTTTTCGTGTATTTATTTGCTTGGTGATTTGAATGCTAGTGTACATGTAATAGTGCTGATATTTTTTCTGATTTCTGGCAGCTGCTGAATTATATGATTTTGATGACGATAAGGTAGGTGCAATCCTTCCATTCTTCTTAGGCAATGGAGGATATTCTGTTTGATCTCCATTTTTTTAGTATTACTTTGAGGCTTGCTTTCATTACCTTATGTTCTCACTGCCTCTATTTTGATTCTTATTAATGAAGGATGAGAACAAGTTTGACTTCAAGAAAATTGTCAGTGAGAACTGGATTGAACCTCCAAAGAGGGAGCGGAAGCGCAAGTAATGCTCCCCTTTGCTTTCTTCCTTTATCTTTCATGATTTAAGCAAATTGGTTCAGCATTATATGACACATTTTTCTTCTTTGCAATCTTTTCTTTGATCAGTTACTCAGAATCCGAATACTTCAAGCAAACAATGCGCCAGGGTGGTCCAGCAAAACCAAAAGAACCTCGAATTCCTCGCATGCCTCAATTGTAAGTGCTTCTCAAACTTTCTGCTTTCGCTTCGGAATGGATATGAATTTTGAGATCCTGTGTTTGAATGTTCTTGTCTGCTGTTTTCAGGCATGATTTCCAGTTTTTCAACACACAGAGGCTTAGTGAGTTGTATGAAAAAGAAGTACGCTACCTCATGGTGGGTGATGTCATTGATCTCACAAGTTTTAATTCTGCCTTATCTAGTTGTGCTTTCAGAGGTACTCGTGCATCTTACTTATTGGGTTGCTTATCACAATTTCAGCAAGCACATCAAAAGAATCAACTGAAAGATACAATTGAGGTGGATGAACCTGAAGGTACTTTGTCTCAGTTGCTCCCAGTTTTGTCCTCATTTTGTTTTTTATATCATTTTACTAATCAGTGACTGATTATTGGATATATAGAGACTGGAGATCCATTGACTGCTGAGGAACTGGAAGAAAAAGAACGACTTTTGGAAGAGGTGAAAGCAATTTCAAGTGTTGATCGAATAATTACGGGTCTCTTTACTTACAATTCATTGTATAATTTCAGGGATTTTCCTCTTGGAGTAGAAGAGACTTCAATACCTTTATTAGGGCTTGCGAGAAATATGGTCGGAATGACATAAGAAGTATTGCTACTGAAATGGAAGGGAAAACAGAGGAGGAAGTTGACAGATATGCTAAAGTTTTCAAAGAGCGATACAAAGAGTTAAATGGTGAGTGATGCCAGATTGTTTGCTTTTTTTTTCTTTTCCTCAGATGTTTATTAGTGGCTGTTGATAAAGTTCTCCTGGATTGAACTTCATGCCTGTTAAAGTGGGGTCATGTGGCATTATTGGGTGCCAGGGTCCTCTGGTAACAGAACTGACACCGGCATGCTATGTATGCAAAACGAACACCTGGAAATTGCTCATTTGGTTGCAATAACCTATTATTTGGATGTTTCACATTTTTTTGTCTGCATGTACTGGTTGTTTTATCCTGGTTGCTTGTATGTGAAACAGCAGTTAAAACTGTGTTTGATTGTTACTGGTTGTAGATGGGTCTGGTTTTGGTCGGGTTTCTTTTGTTGGTTAACTTGAATTTTGTTAGTTTATTAGACCTTGAAAAGGATTAAACTATCTTTCATTTTCTTTTTTATTGTGGCATATGTATAGATTATGATAGGATCATCAAGAACATTGAAAGAGGGGAGGCCAGAATTTCTCGTAAAGATGAGATCATGAAAGCGATAGGGAAGAAGTTGGATCGCTACAAGAATCCTTGGCTTGAATTGAAGATCCAGTATGGTCAGAACAAAGGGAAGTTGTACAATGAAGAATGCGATCGTTTCATGGTGCAGTAATCTCTTTTCTTTATTTGTAGTAATGTCATACAAACTGCTTGTTTATTTCCTTGAATTTTAAACATCTAGTGATGTTAAATGACACCTTTTTGCAACACAGATATGCATGGTTCACAAGCTTGGATATGGGAATTGGGATGAGCTGAAAGCGGCATTCCGTACATCGCCTTTGTTTCGTTTTGATTGGTTTGTAAAGTCTCGTACAACTCAAGAACTTGCAAGGAGATGTGATACCTTAATTCGGTTGGTGGAGAAGGAAAACCAAGAATATGATGAGAGGGAGAGACAGGCTCGTAAAGAAAAGAAGCTTGCCAAGGTTCTATTTATGATCCTCACTATCCAACCTTAACCACCAAAATCGCATGCATTTGCATGCCCGGGTTATCATTTATTGTCCTTTTTCTTACACTTCATGTTGGGTTTGCTTGATTTATGTGGTTGGGTCATCTTTAATCATTCATGCCAAAACTCTTTATGATTATCATATACAGCAGAGCATGACCCCGTCCAAGCGTTCCATGGGAAGACAGACCGACAGCCCTCCTTCCCAAAAGAAGCGGAAACAGTTATCGATGGATGATTACCCAAACATGGCAAGTTTCAATTGGCCATCAATTCTTTTTTTTTTTTTAATTTCTTTTTTCTTTTGAGGTGCTGGTGCGGATAAAATTGTTAAATTGTACCTGATTTTGTTTTGCAGGGAAAAAGGAAGAAGTAATTTAAGTTTATTATAGGATTTTTTTAGGGGGTACAAACTTGTACAAGTTTCATGGTGAGTACCCCTCCTTTTGTTAATCACAGCCCATGGTCCTTTCTTGTGGAGAAGGCCAATAACAAATTATCAGATCTGAACTATTGCAATATTTTTATCTATTGCAGTTGGATGTTAGGAGGGCTCTCTAATGAAAATTTATTGGGCGAACGGTTTAGATTTCCCTGATGAAAGATGGTTCTGCTCTCATATGTTTGATGTGTTGATCTGAATTTTGAAGCTGCAAAAGGTTCATGTGCTAATCTGTACACACTTGCAAAAATTAGGGTGGTGCCCCCCCTCCCCTGTTTTCAGCAGAAGTTGACAGAACAATAGTTGTCCACATGAATACATAATTTATCCAGCTTTTACCAGCACAGAAGTGGCCATACGTCCAGGGATCCTAAACCTTTAGCAGCAAGTAAAATCTGTTTAGGTTATTATTTGTTTTTTTTTTTCGGTAGTAAATTTGAATGTAGGGAGGCGCCCCATTTTTCTGGAGGCACTGTAGTTTCATATTGGCAACTTTTGCAAATTAGTATTTTGCTTTCAAGTTCTAACTTTTCTTGAACAGTCTGGTTTGGTTGTCTGTTGTGCCCGGGTTGGAGGAAAACATCTCAAGCAGTTAGAGGCGTCAGAATGCTCTCCAGAACGGTTGCGGGAAGTTTCTCTCAAGGAAATCCAATCCCATAAACCACCACTTCCACATCCATAAACCGCCTCTTCTCCTTTTTTCAGTAGCACTTGGGCAAGATTATGCAACTCTTTTTTATTTATGTCTGAGATAATCCACTACAGAACCCACAAGTCGGTTTTCAGGGAAGAAGAGAGAACACCTTTAAAATTCCGGAGGAGATTTAGTACTTGCAATTTCAGAGGCACGGAACTGGTTTCTTGTGCTCGGGAGTTGAACGCGTGTGAAACTGACAGGAAATTTGTTGAACGGCGCCAGCATCAGTTTGTTGATGCTTTAGCAACGCCAGAGATTCTGGGAATTCGTCATGGGCCATCTTAATTAACATTAACAATGCCACCAGTGTAGCCTATATTTTGTTTTGTGTTTTTGCTCTAGACTTGTTGAGTAGGAACAATAAAATTATAATATGACCCTTTTCAACTAAAAAAATTGCCCTCCGCAGTGGGGATAATAAAACTTTTTTTCACATAATAAAATAACTAATCGGAGAAAAAAAAACTTTAAACTTTCAATTTGAATTGCATAAACTTAATCAGCATTAACAATGCCACATTTAGTGTAGCCATTTTTTTTTTTGTTTTTCAGCTCTAGATTTGCTGAATTGAAACAATGAAATTATAATTTGGCCTTTTTCAATCCCTTTACATTTAAAAAATTTGGCCTCCGCAGTAGGGATAATTAGGGAAGCACACAAGAATGGTTGAATTTGGTTATTGAAATGATGAGAGAATCCCAAATTTCTTTAAAACTTGATTTTTTTTTTTTTTTTGTTCTAGTGAGATTATAATTTTATTAATATTAGGAAGGAAAAAAATACAAGCTAACCTAAAAAGAAAAGAAAATGGCTCATAAAACTACACTAAATCACCAATAATATAATAAAACAACTTACAGAAAGACGAAACCACCATCACTACCATTGCAAAACTATCACACCATAAAAGAGGCTCCCACCACTCATGAAAACAAAGCTAGATCAAGACACATCACAACCAACAACTAAAAGACCATAGTTATAGGATCTGACTTGGAGGTTGACCTGACTTAAAACTAGGGTCTCAAGTTGGGTAGATTGACCTGAATTAATCAAAGCTTTGACTTTTTTTAAAAGTATGTAATAATATCGTTTTGAAAAAAAATAGAGCTTTTTTCATTGACTTGACTTGACTAGATCCTCATAAATCTGCCAAGTTAGGATGAGTCTTATAACTAGGTAAAATATTAACCAAAAGACGGTAGACTCAACATTAGCCAAACACGCTAGAACTAAGAGTTTTCGACATATCCTTAAACAATAATATTATGACATAGAAAATTAGAGACACACAAACTCAAAGGAATTTCATTTTTTGTTTTAAGATTCTTCACCTTAATCCATTCCTCTCTTTCCTTTAAAATTTGTTTCTTAAAAATAAATAAATTCAATAATGACTTCTTTACCACTATTTCTAGAAAAAAAAAAAAAAAGACAATCTCTAACTTCCAAAGTTTGTAACGACTCCTCTTTCACACCATGCATAACATCTAATTCAAATCTTGTGGTTTTGAGCTTGAAAGTGATGAGAATCAATAACATCACCAAATAATCCATCAAACCTACTTATTGGACCAAATTACAATGTCAAGGGCTAAAAAGATTAAATACACTTTCAAAGGGTTAATTCAAGACATTTAGGGCAAGTCAAGCTTCAAGATTTCAACTAAGAATGATCAAGCCTTGATTAATGTGATCCATGTAAGGTTTGGACAAGGAGAGGCAGTTTTGGGCTTAATTTTCTCTAATACTGTTGGGTAAGGTTTAAAGTTTACTAGAAGATTCCATAAGCAAAAATATAGGGTTAAAATCTCATAGCAATCGAATATAAAAGAGACTTTGCGATAAAGCCTAGAAGCTACTATGTGAGAATTGTATTATTTTTTTAGTTGGTTTAAGATTATCTTTCCTTTTGATTTATGGATTTTCTACAAGGAAGCTTGATACTATATTTCATAAAGATATAAATTTGGTAGCCCTATCCTACTCAACATCGGCTATAACAACAATTTCCTTTTGTTTAATGGATTTTCTACTAGACAAGCACGTATGTGGCAATAATTTTTTTTTCCTTACAATGAATCCTAACTTTCAAAGGATTTTCAGCTGGCAAGTTGGAGAATTAATTATTGACATGACTAAAAGATTTATGTTTTCTTTCAAGAGTAAAAGTGTCGAAGTAATAAATAACCCGGCAAGACCGGGGTCGAACCACATGGAGGTTAATTGTATAAATTATAGACAACAATAATACAATAACAACAACAACAACAACAATACTAATAGTAATAATAATAATAATAATGAAGAAGAAGAAGAAGAAGAAGTTGATGAGAACTTTGAGATGGAAGATTAATGTAAGGATTAAACAATGATAAAAACAAATGTCAAGGTTAGATGATCCATTCTATCAACCTTTGTTTTTCGGTGCTCCTCTATTTATATAGAGTCCGACGGGTTGGTAACGGGCGGTAGGCTAAGGGTTGACCACTATTAAGGTGCCCATAATTGAAGCCAACGAACGACGATTACTGTTGCAACGTTTCTCAGCTTTTACTGCTGAAAACGGTCTCTGGCTTAAAGAAGAAGAAGATGAACACCGTCTTCAAAACGACATCGTTTGGAGATAAACAGTGGCTATTTTTGTTTTGACCTGTGAAGTTTCAAAAATTTTATAATTAATCATTTGGTTTAAACTCTAATTTCCCCTGCATTTCAGCATCTTTTACAAGTTAGTCCTTGGACTTTAATCTGTTGCAATCGTGCCCCTAATTAACCCTAAAATTTGCTATTTCTTCAATTAAGTCCCTGATTTAATTAAACCCAAGTCCAATTAAGTCTAAAACTTATCAATTCTCCAATTAAGCCCTTGATTTGATTAATTAAATTAATTCCAAGCTCAATTAAGTCTCAAAACTTATCAATTCTTTAATTAAATTGGATTAATTAAATTAATTCCAAGCTTAATTAAGTCTTAAAATTTATCAATTCTCCGATTAAACCCTTGACTTGATTAATTAAACTAGTTAAAAAATTTAATTAAATCTTTAAACTTCTAATCATGTTACCCTTAGCCCAAATTTTAATTCATTCTTCATTTATTTCATTTTTACTTGTTTTTTCATCATCATCATTATTATTTTTATCATTTTTTAAATCATTTTCAGTAAATAAAATTAAAATAAAAGGTCAAAAATTGGGTTATGACAACGTTGATGAAATGCTATCTTTGAAGGGTTGTGGTGATGTAGAGATTGCATATCCAATTGAGAGGCAAGACTTAGTTATAAAGCGTGTTATGAATATACAAGTCTAAGAGGATGATGTAAATCAGTAAAGGGAGAACATTTTTCACACTAGGTGTCACATCCAAAACAAGGTTTGTAGTATAATAATTGATGAAAGCAGTTGTGACAATGTCACTAGTACTACTCTTACTTGGAAATTGATTTTGAATACTATGAAGCATCCTAAGCCTTATAAATTGTGGTGGTTGAATAAATATGGTGAGGTGAAGGTCACTAAACATATGGTGATTTGCTTTGCTATTGGTAGATATTATGATGATGTTATGTGTGATGTGGTTCCAATGCATGCCAATCGCTTATTTTTAAGGCGTCCATGACAGTTTGATAGGAGGGCTATTTATGATGGACTTATAAATAAATACACTATTGTAAAATATGATAAAATCATCACTTTTGTACCTCTACCTCCAAAACAAGTGTATAATGATTAATTAAAGTTAAAAAGGAAATGTGAGATTGAGGAGAGTGAAAATTCATGCGAGGACAATAGTGAGAGAAAACCATTAGATTTAACTAATTCTAAATCAATAATTAAACATATTGAGAGTGGAGGTAAGACTCGATGAGTGAAGAAAGTAAGTGTGAGTGATGGTCATTGTGTGGAAAAATTAAAGAAACAACCAATTATTTTTATGTAAGAAAGGATGAGATTAAATTTTCATTTTATACTAACAAGCTAATGATCTTGTGTATAAAAAGGTTTACTTTAATGCTAATAGTCTTGATCATGTTGTTCCTAGTGTGACTGTTTTTTTATTGTAAGAGTTTAATGAAGTATTTCCTGAAGACATTCCTAACAAATTACCATCATTTAGGGGAATAAAACATCATATTAACCTTGTACCTGAAGTTGTGATTTCTACTTGATCAGCTTATAGAAGTAATCCTAAAAAGATGAAAAAGCTTAAAAGGGAAGTTGATATGTTGATGTTGAAGGGGAATATTTATGAGATTATGAGCCCTTATGATGTGCTAGTGTTACATGTGCCTAAGAAGGATGAAACATGAAGGGTGTGAGTTGATTGCCGAGCCATAAAAAATATAGCGGTAAAGTATAGACCTATCCCTAAGCTTGATGACATGCTAGATGAGTTACACAAATCATGTATTTTCTCTAAAATTAATTTTAAAAAATAGGTACCATCAAATTAGGATGAAAGAAGGGAATAAATAGAAAACTACATTTAAGACTAAGTATAGTTTATATGAATGATTAGTCATATTGTTTGGACTTAAAAATGCACCTAGTACATTTATAAAGCTAATGAATCATATGTTACATGTATTTATAGGTAAATTTATGGTTTTATATTTTGTTGACATCTTGATCTATAGCATGAACTTAAATGAACATCTTGATAATTTGCGTAGTAAGAAATTGTATGCTAATATTAAAAAAGTGTACATTTTACATGGAAAATATTATGTTTCTTGGATATGTTGTAGCTACACAGGATATTGAGATAGGTAAAGACAAGATTAAGGTCATCCAAGATTGGCCTACACCGAAATCTGTGATTGAGGTAAGAAGTTTTCATGGTTTGACTAATTTTTATATGATATTTCTTAAGGATTTTAGCACACTAGTCGCACCACTCACTGAGATCGTAAAAAAATTAGTTTATTTTAAATGGGGTATTGAACAAAATAATGCATTTAACTTATTGAAAGAAAAACTTTGTTTAACACCTTTATTTGCTTTACCTGACTTTACAAAAGCTTCTGAGATTGAATATGATGCTTTATAAATAGGTATTGAAGTTGTTTTAATGCAAGATAAATGATCTATTATATATTTCAGCAAAAAGCTGAATGATGCAGCGTTGAACTACCCTATTTATGATAATGAGCTTTATGCTTTGATGAGAACTTGGAGACATGACAACATTACATGTGGCCAAAAAAATTCATAATTCATTCAGATCATGAATCATTAAAACATTTGAAAGGAAAAAGTTAAGTTGAATCAATAACTTGTAAAATGAGTGAAATTCATTGAAACATTCTCATATATGATTAGATACAAGCAAGGTAAGGAAAATAAAGTAGCTAATGTGCTATAATAAAGGTATGTTATTCTATCTACTTTGAATGCTAAATTGTTATGATTTGAGTATGTGAAGGAATTGTATGTGAATGATGGCAATTTTGCTAATGTATTTCATACATTTGAAAATTCACCTATTAGGAAGTTCCAAACTTTGATGAATGAAATATTTATGTGTTTGAGAGTACTCTTCTACTTTAGTTCTCTAACAAATTGAATCGACTTATCAAAGAATAATTATCTTCATGGAATCATCTTATACTTCTCATTCGTGAATTGCTATTCGTTGGGTGGGGGTTTTAGATTTCAATAGTGTTGGTGTTTAGGTTCAAGGTAATCTCTGTGTCACACTTCTAAACTTGATTTCTTGGTTTTCCACAAGTTGTATTGTTTGTTTGTGGATTAGGTGATCACGAAATTTGCATCAAATACTAATAGATGACTTCATATTTCATGGGGATTTTCTAATGATATTTTCTGTTCTTATTGAATTGTTTCTAGTTTATGTTTTGAGGGCATGTCCTCTTAGCCTCTCTCTCAGGTATTCCCATGTTTTCTTGTTTGTGGCTTTAGGTTAAGTAGGTTTTACCCTTTTTTCTGAGCTTTGTGGGGTTTGCCCTTTTACTGTTGTTTTGTATCTTTCTCTTTAATATACTTACCTTTTATATATATATATATATATATATATATATATATATATATATATATGATCAATACTACACCGAAAAGATCCATTGCAAGTTCCAATTCAATTACAAGATCAAGGGCAAATAAGCTTAAAGATACATTTAACGGGCTTATTTAGAATATTTAGGCCCAAGATGGATTTCAAGGAGGCAACACCAACATGTACCAATAGGTGAAGATCAGACTTTAGTCAATTTAATTAATGCACAAAAAGGGCCTGATCCATTTGTTTTATAGGCCAATTAGTTTCGATAGTTATAATTTTTTTTAATGCATAGTTTTACTATAACAAACATAATTTTTTTTTCAATTGTTAGATCAGGTTGAAGTTTTACCAGAAGTTTTCAAAGTTCTTGTCATATATTGGATTAGAATTTCATGGAAATCGAACATCGGGAAGGCCTTACAATAAGATCTAGAAGCTTTTGTGCGAGAATTGTATTAGTTTTCTAGTTGATTTATAATTCTTTTCTATTTTATTTAAAACTCTTTTATTATTTTTTCAAAATTATTTAGGATGTTTGTAATTATTATAAATAGGATTATTTAGCTTGTTTTTAAGTTTTTGGGGGAACAAACTTTGATTTCAACAATTATTACTATGTGAGGGGTTTTGCTTATACTTTTTGATTATTCATTAAACTATTTTGATTTATTAAAGAATTAACCAAACTTTATGATATCTTTTATAATTTTCCTTCGCGTCTCTTTATAGGCATTGAGTAAGGGTTTGGCTTCTATAGTTTTGGTGCATCGATATAGGTTATCGTTATGTCAAGTTTAATCACAAGCATAGATTTAACTTTTTTGAGAAAAGTATATTTGATTATGGGTTTTTGGATCTTTATATCCATGAGGTTCGCATCACTACAACTTTAACAAGTAATGATCAGACTTTTGTCAACTTAATCTATGTACAAGAAGGACCTGATCTATCTATTTCATGAGTTTAATTAATTTCGACATCATATTCTATACATGGAGGGGGTGCACTCAACAACAATGAGATTATGTGTTTCTATGTGTTTTATGAATTTTAAATTATGAAAGAATTTCTTATTGTGTGTGAAAACATAGGAGGTTAATGATTAATTAACTTCAAGAGCTTTTCTTATTGCGACACTATACATATTTCATTTAAGGATCATTTTTGAGCAAAAATTTCATTCAACAATTGCTTCTTATTATTCTTAGTGTGCGGAAACTTGGCATTATTTTTTAGAATTATTATTTTTATTATTTCTCATACTTTAGGCTTTATTGTAATTTAGGTTGATGTTAGTCATTATGTCAATTATTGTTTTACTTTATTTCAAGTATAAATGTTATTTTATAAGACTATTTTTTAAAGTTGGAATACATTATTGCCGCATATTGTATCTATTGTGTAAGGATTCTCTTGTTTTGGTTCATTAAACTACCTTGATTCATTAAAAAATTAATCAAACTTCAAGGTATCTTCTATATTTATTAGAGTTTCTTTATAAATATTGAGTGATGGTTCATATTTTATAATTTTAGTATCTCTTATAAGTTATCTCTGAGTTAAATTCAATCATAAGCTTAAATTTAATTTTTTAAAAAAATTAATTTAATTAAGTTTTTTTATTTTTATATCTATAATGTTCACATCAATAAGATAACTATATCTAAATTTCTTACATGTTAGATAAATAGAGTACTATTATAGAAGAAACCTTGTAGATATCCATTGTAATCTCTAATTGAAAAGGTTTAAAAGCAGTGTCATCTCTTAACTGAAAAGACAGGTTTCATTACACAGAACTTCAACGGGCAGGACTGCACGGACTCCAACTGCCCAATTAAAATGTGGTCTGAAAATTTACTTTTGACTAAGGCTTCGTCCTACACAGACCACTATCTGATAGCTCTTTCTCCAGGGAAAAAACGTGTAAGAAATTTTTTACGCCCTGGCAGAAGCAGCATTGTAATGGAGACTAGGTCGCTAGTGTTGATATTTAAGCAAGATCTTCTACTGAAAACGAGTGTTAGAATAAACAATCCATCCCCATACGAGGCTGCAGAGATGACAATGCAAACAATCCAACAATAGTAAGCATAAGTGACTCATTGGAAAGACTGGCTTGGAAATTAACACTTGCAAATCATTCTCGAGCCTGAAACATCCTACCCCACAGAGAGAGAGAGAGAGAGAGAGAGAGAGAGAGAGAGAGAGAGAGAGAGAGAAGCAAGGTGTTCGTTACAGAGTGGTAAGATTATACATGGAGAACAATATCATGAAAACTTTTTCTGTATAAGCCGGAGCACGACTGACTCAAAGAAATCCATATACAAGACTATTGAGCACAAGCTGTGACACCAATGAGGCACCCAAACCAAACCCACTAAACCAACCCACATAAAACAGAAATACATGGGGGCAGAAATTAGCTAATCTTCCCAGATTTCCTTGTAATATGAACTTCAGAAACCCCTGAATACATAGAATGACATGTTGCACACATCATTCTGCATGTGGAATCACATGAAATTGAACACCACCCCTTCCCCTGAACTCTTCTTTAACTGTGTCCTTCCTTCAACCATGTAATTGAAGAATTCATTTTCCTACTCAGCTACAAGAATGATACAGGACAAACAACAGTCAAAGTTCGATACAAGAAGTCTTAACCCTGGTGGGAAATTGAAACCAAGACAATGAAGGATGATGTATGTGCAACCTCTTTCGTCATGATGACCCTCAAAAGCATGTAACATACGCTGTGCCTAAAAGACCATAACCCCATAACAATGCCCTTGTGGTGCCATCACTCGTTTGTACCATCAAAACTACCCATTGCATTCGCCCGCCTTTTCTCTCTCCAATTCTCACCCCATACTTTTGCTTCTGCAACTGCTCGTTCTCTATCTAAATCACGATTTCTTGGAGTTTCCCTTGCTCTGCTGGTACTCACAGGACTATCTCTCTGAGTATCCTGTTGGTCTGAGTCTTCCAAACCCCATTTTCTGCCAGATCCACCTGTTTCACTCCTTCCTAATTCTGCACCAGTGCTGAATTCCCTAACATGGTCCCGTTTCCTATAATCAGGTGAGTTTTTGTAGGTGGAAGGGGAACCATTTCGCCCACCACGTCCATGCTCGTCTGGGCTATCCAGCCCATCAGCCATTCCCCTCCGATCATCTCTGTTCCTAGGTGTAGATGGTCCGACTCTGTTACTTTGATTGACAGCATTTGGGTCATAGGTTTGGGAAGCTAAATATGTGAGAGCAGTCACAACATCGCCTATGAGAGGCCTTGTAGCAGCCTGCTCTTGCAAACACATAGCTGCAACCGCAAGAGCTTGATACAGTCCTCGCATTGGATAACGGCCTTGAAGCAGTGGATCAGCCATTTTAGGGAATTTCCTACGATCCTTGAAAAGTGGTCTTGCCTAAAAGCCCCAGGTCCCAAGAAAAAAACAGAGGGAACATAAATTTCTTTTCATGTTAATTCAGTGTACAAAATAAAAAGGACGTAAATTTCCATGATGCATTGAGATGAAGCATTAAAGAGTTAGCTGATAAATAAAAGGAAGAAACACTTACCCATGCAACTAGATTATGCTCTCCAGGAGCCCGGGTGTTATCAATTGCCTTGCGCCCTGTGATAAGTTCAAGAAAGACAACCCCAAAACTATAGACATCAGACTTTAAAGTAAGTTGGCCAGTCATGGCATACTCTGGAGCACAATAACCATATGTCCCCATCACACGTGTTGAGACATGAGTCTTGTCACCAACAGGACCTAGCTTTGCAAGTCCGAAATCTGACAACTTGGGATGATAACCCTCATCAAGAAGGATGTTGGATGATTTTAAGTCCCGGTATATGACAGGAGGGTTTGCTTTATCATGCAAGTATTCCAATCCCTTAGCCGCACCAGCTGCAATCTTCATCCTTGTGTTCCAGTCCAGAGGCTCTTTGTCCGGGGGAAGATCTGAAAACAACATTAAATAAGCTAACAAGAGTGGGTTGCAGAAACCATATTATTCTTATCCAAACTTGAAACATGCATACAGGCAGATAAAGGGGATCAAAATCAATCACTGAAATGCATCATTTTAGAGTAATTCTAAATCAAGAATCTTTGATGTTAAAGTTATGAAGAAATGAGAAATATCAGCAACCACCAAAAGTGATATAACAAGAACAGTACTTTGTTTTACAAGTTACAACTCCAAGCATCAACAGATATAGTCAATCAAGGGCCTCAATATTGCTACAAAAGGCTGGTTTTGAGTTTAAAAAACAAGTTTAGAAACTCCAACAGATATTTGTTAAAGTTTCTAAAATCACAGTTTCAGAATTTCAAGACACTTAAAAAATAGTTCTGGTTCAAACCTTGGTTCAAAAACTCAATTGCAAATGCAAGCTAGATATTATGCCACATAGCCCTAGAGCTAAACAGATTGCCACCCAAACCTATCAACAGCCTTAATCTCACACTCTTGAGCTGCAAGAACCTGCCCTTTCCATTCAGCTCACCCGCAGCTATTTTCTTATACCTTCAGCAGTTATCACTTCTCTAATTATCCCTTACCAGATTATGATAGGCTTTTCTTGTGTTCCTGCCTCAATTTAAATCGAATCCAATCACATTGCACTCTATACTCTTCCTGCACAGGGTAGGAACATCTCAGTTCAATTTTCCTCAATGTCAGTTGGTGCTACCCTTGACTACAATAGCATTAATTTGTGATGCTGGTTTTACTACTGTAATTCATCCGATCATCTCAACAGGGGTTTCTTTGATAGCCATGACAGCTATACCAAATAATATTAGTGGTTCCTTTGCCCCAATTTCAAGGATCTTACTCATCTCCCTGTAGACTTAGTTATTGCCAGACTCCTAGAGATTACTCTAATTTCATACTGAAAGGGATGAACAAAAAAACATGAAACAACAACTCTCAGGCCAAGCACTTCTGTCTATGGGAAATTAGTTATTTAAGATTAGTCCATGCATAAACAGAAGATCTTTTCTCTTCATATTGAAAGATAGTACTCATACAAAGCCATTCTCAGTTGAAGAATTGAATTCAGCAGCTTAACACAAATTTGAGACAGGAACTCATAAGCAACCATTTAACAGATGGTTAATGCTAGTTAATCAAAAGATTAGACACAGGTTTGACAACTAATCCTTCTAAGTTCTGCATGGCAGTTATGTGAAGCAGGCCCAACTTTAATCTCACACATACTGTAAGCAATATTGCCAAAAGCTTTGCAGTGAGTCTAGTTGTATATGCAATAATCTACTAATACTTTTGATTGATCATGTTTGCCATGAACTACCAAGATAAAACCTATACTTGAAATTTTTTTTTCCACTTTGCATTCTTCTAAAAGACCGCCCTAACATTAAATTATGGATATGATATAGCAACTCCTACCAACAAAAGTGCAAGCATGCCTTCATTGTTGGAACGCAGCTCATGAAGAAACTAAAATAATATATTGCTACTTTGATCAGATAACTACACCACAAATAAAAAACAACACAACACATGAAATTGTCTTCAATATTTCGCAGGGGTATTCATATGAATTGAGGAAAAATACCAGGTATCAATTGCAAAATTCAAGCAATTTAAAAATACCACTAGCATGCAAGATTCAACTACAACTGATACTAGCAATATCAAACATACAAACAGTACCACTTCAAATGCTAATGACACTGGTGGTGGCATTTTATAAATACTATCCCAGATTTGACTATTTTTACCAGGCATCATTCTGCTAGTGTTTATGTGTTAGAAGTGCAAGTTTGGCATTGGAAACAAGCAAAGATCAGCAGGCCAGAAGTGAAGTTTGGGCAGAATGCAGCAATGGAAGTTGCAACTGTAAGTGCAACTAATTCTGCAGCAAAGATCAAGAGGATTACGTGGAAAATTAATTAGTTAGCTAGCTAGCTAGACTGGTAGTCATCAGTTACAAGTTAGTTGTTAGTTAGAAAGGATTGAATTACTTGTATAAAAGCATAATTGTACAGAAACTTGTGAGGCAAGCAATAAAAGTTTCCAGTTTCAATTTGCATTCTTCCATCTTTCTCTTCTAGTTTCTCCCTTCTGCATTTCTTCTAAATAATACATTGTTTTGTTAAGAAAGATCTCAACAAATTGGTATTAGAGCAAAGATCTTTGGCCACTAATAGAATACTGAAATCTTGAGGTATTTTGGAAGTGGACTATGGTGGAAAATAACAAGATTAAGGCGTTGGAAGAGCATAGGAAAAGACTTGATGAACAAATGCAAAGCATTCATTAAGAACTTCAAGATTCCATAGCTGCAAACCAGAAGCAATGGCAGGAACAAACAAAAAGGGCTGAGCAGCACAATGTGCAAATGGAAGCTATGATGACCACATTAAAGTCATTCATGAATAACCAAGCAGAGAAAGAAGAGATAACTCAGATTCAGATGGGATAATACCTAACCATAGAGCTTACAACCATGGGGAAACTATGGGAAACCATGATATCCATAGGGTTGGTACAATGTAGCATTACCTAAAGTGAAATCACCTACTTTTTGGAGAGAAAATCCAAGATGGATTAGAAAGTGCAAGAAATTCTTCAAGATGCACTTCACACCAGTGAATAAGTGGGTGGAAATAACTTCCTTATACCTTGAACGAAAGACAGAGATATGGTATGAAGAATTCTTCCTAAGAGGGTATGATTTGGCTATTTGGGAAGAATTTGCAAGAGCCATCTGTATGAGGCTTGGTAGTGGAAAAGATGATGAAGAATTTAACAAGTTAGTGCAGGACAAAGGTGTAAAGGAGTATGTGGAAAGATTTGAAGAGCTTAAATCTTTAATGAATGCTTTAAATCCACCACTACTAGAATCATATTACATCTCCAACTTTATAAGTGGAATCAAGGATGACATTAAACCAATGCTCAAGATCCTCAAGCCAACAATTCTGATGTGGGTTTTGATCAAGTTGAATGGCAAGAGGAGTCTAATAATGCTTTGGCCAAGAAGAATAGATTCATTCCAAGAACTGCTCCTTCATACAATATGGGTGAAGAAAGCAAGATTGAGGAATATGGTCTATCTTTGAATGCATTGGTTGAAAGTTATGCACATAACACTAAAAGGATCAAAGGCAGTTGTCAAGGATGAGACGTCGTCATTTCGATTGATAGTGGCAGCACACCTTCATTGAAGCATATGTTATTAAAAAAAAAATAAGGCATCCATTAAGAATACTATTATGCTTGTTGTAACAGTAGCCAACAGAAATGTAACACTCACAGTCCAAAATTCATATGGTTTATGCAAGGATACAAGTTTCAAACAGATTTGAGAGTGATTGGAGTAGACTGATTGAGAATCTACTCAACAATTCTGTTTGACTTCATCAAAATGAAATTGTCATTCAGAAAGGATGGTAGGATGACTGAATTGAAAGGAATTATAGAAGAAGCTGGATTACAAATGATCACATCTGCAAAGGACTATAAGAGCTTGAGAGAGGCAGTGTATGGCTTTATGGGATAATTTTTTTTCCATGAAGGTACGTGAAGAACCTACTTAGGCTATGTAAAACTCAAAAGTGAAAACATTGCCAGAAGAATACGATTCAGTGTTTGCAAAACCTAAACACCTTCGACCTGCTAGGGGATTTGATCACATGATTCCTCTCATACCTGGGGCCAAACCAATCAATATCAGACCTTATAAGAACTCCTTTGTGCATAAGAAAGAGATAGAGGTTGGTTAAAGAGATGTTGCAAAATAAGATTATACAACACAATTGCAGTCCATTTGCTTCTCCAGTGTTGCTGGTAAAAAAGAAAGATAACACATGAAGGTTTTTTGTTGATTGCAAGCAACTACATAATTTGACTATCAAAACTAAATTTTCCATTCCATTAATTGATTACTTAATGGATGAATTACATGGTTCTCAATTCTTCTCAAGTTGGATCTTAGGTCTGGTTATCATCGGATAAGAATGCATGAAGAAGATGATGAGAAAACAACTTTTATAACTCATCATGGACACTATGAGTTCAAAGTTATGCTCTTGGGCTTGACTAATGCTCCAGTTACATTTCAAGCCCTGATGAACACTGTGTTGAAACCATTCTTAATAGAGTCTGTACAGGTATTTTTGATGACATTATGGTATATAGTTCTACTCTAGAACTACATATCCACCACCTGAATTTAGTACTAGAAACATTAAGAGAAAAACACTTGCTAGCAAAGAAATCAAAATGTTACATTGAGGGAAAAACACATGCTAGCAAAGAAATCAAAATGTTTTGTGAGCAACAAGTTGAGTACTTGGGGCACATCATATCAACAGAAGGTGTGCCCACTAATCCAAGAAAAGACAAAAGCAGTGAAGAATTGGCCCATTCCTTATTCAGTTAAAGAGTTGAGCAGTTTCCATGGATTGACAGGATATTACTGGAGATTTATAAGGGGATTTGAAGTCATCAACAAGCCATTAACTTAGCTTCATTGGAATAGAAAGGCACAAGAAGCTTTTGACAAGTTAAAAGATGCCTTATGCAAGGCTCCAGTATTAGCCTTGACAAACTTCAACTGCACCGTTGTGCTAGAGACTGATGCATGTGAAAAAAGATTTTGGTGCAATCTTGAGCCAAGAAAGGCCACTAGCTCACTAATGGCATTAAGTCCAATATATCTTAGACTAGCAATCTATGTGGAGTATATGGCTATACTAATGGCAGTAGAAAATGGAGACACTACCTGCAGCATGATCAATTCATCATTAAAACTAATCATGAAAGTTTAAAGCACCTTTTGCAACAAAGGATTCATACTCATATAAAAAATAAAAGTTTAACCAAGTTGTTAGGGCTAAGATATCAAATTCAGTTAGGAGAGGCAAGGAGAATGTTGTAGCATATACTCTATCTAGAAGAATTGGTGATGTGGATAGTCCAAATGAAACACCATTGATTCCAAGAGGATGGGAGCTATTACAATAGTGGTACCGGCATGGATGATTCTCAATAATTATCGCTGAGAAAATGATGGATGCAAGTAGTTGGCTACATTACACTTTTGTTGAAGGGGTGCTGAGATATATGAACAAAATAGTCATTGGTAAAAAGAGAAATTTAAGAGAAAGATTGGCAAGTGTTGCACATGATTGATACGTAGAGGGCCATGCTGGATACAAAATTTCTATAGAAGACTCAAGGCAATGTTCTACTGGCCTTTAATGAAGACTTTAGTTAAAAAGCTAAAAGTTTGTGGAAGAATATGACGTGTGTATGCGCAAGATAGAAGGATAAGCATACCATGGATTACCACAACCATTGACCAGGAGAAAATAACCATGGATTTTATAGAAGTACTGCTGCATTCAAGAGGAAAAGATGCAACATTCAGAAGGAACCTAGAGAAATATAACCATGAATTTTATAGAAGTACTGCCACATTCAGGAGGAAAAAATGCAACATTCAAATAGTTGTCATGTTTACCAAGTAAAAGCATTTCATAGCAGTAACACCTCCTTTTAGTGCTCAAGAGATAACTCAACTTTTCTAGGATCATTTCTACAAATTCTATGGGTTGCCAACAACTACTGTCACAGACAGGGATAAGGTATTCACTAGCCTATTTTGGAAAGAGTTGTTTAAACTATTGTGGGTGAAGCTACTGATGTCTCATACCATCCACAGACTGATAGCCAAACCGAAAGGGTTAAGAGAACTATTTGAGGTGTATGACAATGCACAACCCAAAGAAGTGGCATCACTAGTTGTCTTTGGCTCAATAGTGGTACAATACTAGCTTCCATTCTTCCATCAAGATGAGTCTTTTTCAAGCTCTACATGGATATCCTCCACCAAGCAGAGAGATAGCTACACAAGAAACCACAATAGTAGTTGCCGTAAAAGAGGTAATTAAAAGAAGGGCTAACATGGATCAACTGTTACAAACACAGTTGGAAAGAGCTGAGCATAGAATGAAACAAATATAGATAAGGGAAGGATAAAAAGAGAATTTAAGGTTGGGGATTTAGTGTATCTCAAGCTTCAACTTTATAGACATACAAGTGTGACATTAAGAAAAGGCATCAAGTTGAATCCCAGGTTTTATGGTCCATATAAGATTATACAAATGATTGGGTTAGTAGCATACAAGTTGCAGCTACAGAAGGATCTACCATTCATCCAGTTTTCCATATATCTCTGCTTAAGAAAAAGGTGGGAAACAATGCAGTAGTCTCTTCTTCATTACCAAATGTGGATGAGTTTAAAAGAGTTGAAGTTAATCCTGTGGCCATTCTAGATAGAAAGATCATAAAGAAGGGTAATAGAGTTGTGGTTATGAGATTTATTCAATGGTCCAAACTAATCAAAGAAAATGCAACTCAGGAAGATTAAGAACTTTCAAGTCAATTTCTTGAATCCAGCCTTGATCAACAGAAGTGCAAGTAAGTTTGGCATTGGAAACAAGCAAAGCAGCAGAAGCAAAGATCAACAGGCCAAAAGTGAAGTTTAGGCAGAATGTAGCAATGGAAGTTGCAACTGTAACTACAACTAATTCTGCAGCAAAGATCAAGAGGATTACGTGGCAAGTTAGTTGGTTTGTTGGTTAGACTGATAGTAATCAGTTACAAGTTAGTTGTTAGTAAGAAAGGATTGAATCACTTGTATAAATGCACAATTGTACAGAAACTTGAGAGGCAAGCAATAAAAGTTTCCAGTTTCAATCAACATTCATTTACCTTTCTCCTCTCATTTCTCCCTTCTGCATTTCTTCAAAAATAAATTGTTTTGTTAAGAAAGATCTTAACATTATCAAATCAAATTCAAACAGCAGCTGCCACTATAGCAGCATATATGTATCACCAACTCTCCAATCCCATTCTCTTTTTAAGACATTTTTAACAGCATCATCAAATCATTCTTAGATTATCCCAAATACCATAACTCTAATAATTGGTCTCAATATCCTCATACCAATGACAATGATACTTTTGCTTATAACATCAATTGTGGTCGGTTCCAAATTCAATTCCACAAAACACAGTTTTTTCCCCCCCTTAAAACTTCCCCCTAAATACTGACAAAATGTTTCAAAGAAACAAGTAGGCCAGTCAATTCCCTCACTTCCTTTTGCTGATCCATACATAGATTTGATGACTCCTAAAACTTTCCTAAGCTTTTTATTCTGAGAATAACTCAGCAAAAGGATATGACCAGGGCTAGATACCCATGTTTTCTGTCCATTCTTAGTCAACTCTCTCACTCTCCTAGGAAGAAAAACTCATGCAGATCACCAAACACATAAAGAGGTATGATATCCACATATGTCGAGAAATACATATTTTTAACAGTATGTAGTGCATGAACCAGTGATTCATCCCTGATCTCATGAATGGGCGATAGAGCAGTCTGTCCAGAGAAAGAGGTTAAAGTGAACGCACGTTGAAAATACAAGTGGTCTGCCATAGGGAATCTCATTTTTCTACCAGGTGATGTGACAGAACAATTTAACCACAAGCAATGAGGTTGTATGAATGCAATGTATTAAAGCAAATAAAGCAAAGAATCTAACCATGTAAATGATCCTCCAATGATCCCAATGGCATAAACTCATAAACAAGGAGGCGTTGGTCCCCATCAGCACAGTAGCCAATCAAGTTGACAAGGTTTGGATGGTGTAAGAGGCTGAGCATGAGAACCTCCACCAGAAATTCTCTATTTCCTTGAAGGCCATTTCGGTCAAGCTGTTTCACAGCAACTACCTGCAAATGCAATTTCCAACCAACCAAATATCATCAAAGGAGATCAACACAACATTCTTTGAAATTACAATTCAGAGCAAAAGGCTAGAAAGGTAAAAGACCACAGAGTTTGAAGCTTAATATCAAAAGTCACGAAGTCTAACAGATAGTGCACATAATGTAAAACAAACATTACGGAATGTATACATGCATGATAATGTGTTCATCCATTTCAACAAACCACAACTTACCTGGCCAGTGCTCTCAATGCGACCTTTGTAAACACGCCCAAAACCCCCTTCACCTAACAAGCACTCTGGTCTAAAGTTCTTTGTGGCAGCAGCTAATTCTCGGAATGTAAATATCTGTGCTGCAATGTTAGCTGTTGGTCCATCTTTGGGAATTGATTGTTCCTTCTTGGGATCAGAACCACTCCGAGATTTTGATTTGTCTGCATGAATATGTGAATCAGAAAACAGACAGATGAATTGCTACAGCCAGAACTTCGAGCAAGCTAAATTATGGAACATGATTCAGCAGTCGAGAGGATAAAGATATCTATAAATAAATAGATAAAATATGGAACAGCATATCTTTATGCTGCTCTATACCTTTTATGTGACTCTGAGCACTTTACAATTAGATGAACTTCCCAAAACAATACTACATATAAAGCTAGAACAGCAAGCGAGATGTTGGGCTTTTCTTATGGGTGAGTATTCTGAAACTAGTCTTTGTCCAAACAGAAATGACAACAATCTCATCTCATATTTCGAAGACAACATTAATTTAAGCCTAACACATCACTAATTTTACATTCTTCATAGAAAGACTGAGGACATAGAAACACAGATCACCTCAGAAGTTTTCGGTTTCTCATTCCCAATCTGCTAGGGAAATAGAAGATTTCAGTTTGAAAGGCAATTACTACCATCCCATTTCATCCTAATAATGATGATGATTTAAGACAGAAAGCAAAACATAATTATAAGAAACAACACAAATAGAGTTACTAAAAACAAGAGTAGATCACCAAAATAAACGCTTGGCACTACACCGTCAGAACAAAAATTAATCAGCGCAAAAAAGAAGCTAGCAATCCAATAAAAAAAATGCAAAACTAAAAGAGAAAAAACCCAATTTATCAAGCCACTCATTAATGAAACAGATCAAAGCATTACCCAATTCTACCAGCAAACCATCACCAAAAAACTCTAAATGAAACTAAAAAAAAGCATGATTCAACACAACAAAACCATCGAATGATCTTTAAAAAAGAATACAAAAACAAAACTCATTCACCAAAATTAACAAAAAAATCAAATTTTGTCACCTGAACTAACTCTGCCAACATGGTGAGACTGACCAGCTGAACCTTCTTTAAGTGAATCCTTCTTGTTCAATTCTTTAACAAGACCAACACCACTACTACCCTCCTTGTTTGATGACCCAAAACAAGGAAAACACCCACCCATATCAAATACACACAAATCAAAGACGACCAACTAAACCTTTACCACTCAAAAGATTGAAATTTTTTCAGAGTTTGAATCTTTAATACAAAATTGAACACGAAAATTCTATGTCAAGTCACTCACTTTGCTTTCTTTTGCTTTTGCTTTCCCTCTCTAAAAACTTTCCCTCTCTAGGATTTTCATTGCCCATTGAAAGTAAAGATCGATCAAGTGAGAGACCGAGAGTGTTAGATCAACAAATAGAAGAAAATCTTGTGGAAGCTCAAGCTAGCAAACGAAACAAGAGATTGTAAAAAACACAAGAAACCTCGAAATAAAACTGAAGTGATTAATGTAATAAAGTGAAGTATTTTCCTTTTCTTTTTTGAATATTTAAAAAAGTTTAAAGCTATTTGTTTTCTGAAAAAGTTAGCTACAACGTAATGATGTAATTATAGAACAAAAGTAATTAATGTAATAAAGTGATGCTGCTTCTTTTCTTAAGTTTTTTATTTTTAAAAAATTTCTTTTTTTTTTCAATTAAATTATTTTAATATTTTTAAATTATTTTAATACATTAATATCAAAAATAAATTTTAAAAAATAAAATAAAATACTACTTTAATATATTTTTAAATAAAAATTATTTTAAAATACAACTATTATTATATTTACAACAAACTATTAATTTCGTGTTTTAATTCAGCTCCTGTACAAAAGAAAAGGACAATATATCTTAAATGTTTTGTTTGGATTGATTTATAGCTTATGATATTTTATCATATTTAAATTCAACCATATATTTTAAAAGGAAATTTCATATTATATTAAATTCAATTTTTTTAAAAAAAATATTGTTGTTTTTCGGATTCTTTACAATCTTGTTCGTGTATCTAATTTCTTCATATTTTTTTAATATAATTTAAACACAATTTATATTATAATACTTCATTGTTGATATAAATACAGAAAAATAGTTTATTTTAATTTTTTTTTCCTTTTTTTCTTTTGTTTTTTAATTTTTATTTTTTTAATTTATCATTTAATATTTTTTTAATTTTAAATTAGTCATTATAGTTTATTTTGTTTTTTATGATATTATTATAGTTTTAAATAAATATCTTGATATTTAGTTAATTCTTACCTTTTACAAATATATATTTTTATTATTATTTTATTAAATAAAAAATAATATCAATGATCCGGGACACGGGCTTTATAAATTAAACCATAAAACTTTAAGTTGATTCAGCATATCATAACCTCAATATTAAACAAATATTATATTGATTATTCAGATTACCTTTATACTCACTAAATTAATTGTATCATGCAAAGTCAATTCTTAGATATGTTAATTTTAAACTGCTTCAATGCAAGAAGTTAGGTTTGAAGGTTTCAAGGGTGATCAGTTGGATTTGATTTAATAATAATATCAAATATTTTTTTAAAAAAATTTCATCTTTCATTTTTTTTTCCTTTCTATTGAATACCTTTTGTCTATTTTTTTAAATGAATTTTAACCTTCAATATTTTATTGATTTTAAATTAATATTTTATAATTTATTTATATTTACTTTCTATAAAGTTATTATAGTCTCAAACAAAAATTTCGGTATTTAGTTTATATTCAATTCTATAAGCTTCTATTTTTATTATAATATCATTAAGTAAAAAATATTTTTTTTTAAAAATAGTTAAACTCAATAGAGTCTGTGATATGAGTCACGTGTTTTGTAAGTTGAACCTTAAAATCTAGATTAATTTAATATATTGTCGTTTTAATATTAATAAAAGATTTTTTCTTAAATTTTTTTTAAAGTTAAATCATATTTTTTTACTTGTTTTCTAGCTTGATTTTTGACCAATTAAATAGATTAGATTGAATTAGACAACTCTTATGGATTTAATTTTAAAACTATAGCTAGACAAAGAGTCAAGTTAGGAGAATTCAAGATTGAGTCATTGCGTTGAGATTAATAATAATATCAAATACTATTTTAAAGTCTAATACTTTTTTAGATTTATCTTTTTAATCCAACCAATATGATAACCAAACCATAAATTTATTTATTAAAATAAAAAAAAAACTAACCAAACCATTTTCTATTTTAGGCGTGTATTGTTTGCCTTCAATTCAAGTGAATTTAAATCTCAGCAAATTATAAAATACAGCTACAAAAATTATTTTACTTCTGAAAGAAAAAAAAGAAAGAAATCTTACTCGAAAAATACAGGGATGCCATAATTGCTAAGTAAACTATACGCATCCTCTTGTATATTTATTATTATATTATTTATATCCTTTGAGTTATTTATTTTTTTACCGTTTAATCCTGGTGTCCTCGTAATAAGTGATTTTTTTTCCAGTTTTTGTAATAACTGTCCAGAAAGTGGGACCCAATGAAGGGATGTGCTTCAACACTTGTGATGGAGATTCCAAACACATGTATCAAAATGTTTAGAGAAGTTGTCTGGGTAGGGATTCCAAGTGATAAGTTTTATTTTAGTTTATCTGCGACGTGGGTTTTTAACTGTTGGATTGGAATCTGATTTGGTTCCAGAAATGTGAGTTGACGTCACGAAGATTGATCCAACGTCTGAGAAACTCGGTGCTGGAAGAAATATATTTGTTGATTTTAGAATTTTTTTCTCTTTCAAAAAGCTAAAATTATTTTAAGGTTCTACAGGGAAGATTGTTATTGTATTTTAAAATGTTTTTTTATTAAAATATATTAAAATAATATATTTTTATTTTATAAAAATTATTTTTAAAACCATTATATCAAAACGGTATAAAAAATATATAAAAAATTAATTTTTTATAAAAAATATAGATATAATTGTATTTTAAAACCTTTTTTTTTATATAAAGTAAGGGCAAGCGTACATAAACCCAATGTATTAAGGTTTGTCCATATGAATTTGTAAAACAATTACAATTTACTAGCCATAGTGTTACGTTATACCACAGTTTTGAGAAGCATGGACTCCTTTTTTTTTTTAGATTTAGCATGGGCTCGATTTTTTCCCTCAAAACTTCTTACTGTTAAACATGGAGACGTAGCATTTAATAAGGCTTCAAATTTTAAGGAAATAATAATAATAATAATAATAATAATAATAATTATTATTATTATTATTTGCAAATATACTAGTAAGAGTGAATGTCACTTATGTTTAATCTTGGTTGGAAAGCTACCCGAGAATTCCCTTGATGTTAAAATAAAAAATCAATTTCAAATATATATATAAACGTGAAACTAGAATTTAGGTTTAATCTTGGTGTGAAAGCTACCCAAGAATTTCCTTGATGTTAAAATAAAAAACTAAGGTCAGGTTTTAGTTATATACTTAGGTTAGAACAATATTGTATATGAATAAACTAACAAAACACTAAAATAGCTAGGTGAAACATTGTTTCATCTACTGTATACTTACATCCATTAACAATATAAACTCACACGGTGCCAATTTTCTTCAGCAACATAGTGTATTTTTTTGAAAAAAAAAAATGATCCTTTTATGTTGATTTTATTATAGATTTAACTTGATTGTTTATTTCGGTTAACTTGATGTGGGGCTATCATGGCGTAAAAAAATCTTGTTATTGATTTTTTCTAAAAAGATTAGAAATAAAGAGACAATAATTGAAGAATAGGAAAAAAATAAAACCCTTTTTAGAAGATTAGAAGGAATTAGGCGTGAAAATCAAGGGGAAAATTATTGAAAAAGCAGGAGAAGAAATGAGAGAAAAATGGATACACGAAGCCACACTAGAGCTACACCTCCCCCATGTGTCAACTTAAAAGGAAACCACTGCTAAGACCATTCTAACAACACCAACTTTCTTAGGCACAAGAAGTATTGGAAGCATATGTGGACTCATGCTCTTCCAAAAATATCCTTTAGCCAATAACTCCTTTACTTGTCTTCAAAACTCCTTTGGTTCATTTGGATTATTTCTATAGACTAGTTGAATGAGAATTGTAACTCTAGTAACAAGATTAATTTGATGTTTTATTTCTTTATTGAAAAGTAAACCACTAGAAACATTATCAAAAAATATATCTTCATATTTCTAGTAACATCCTTAAGTTTTAAATCTAGGTTTAGCATAATATCAAGTCATACTTTTTTAAAAACTAGGGTGATTTTTTTTTAATCTCATAATTCATGACTCATAATTACATATTACTATCTTAAAAGTCATTTAAAATTCTACTAAAATTTCAGCAAAAACTCCTTGAAAACTAAACATTTCCAAGTATCAACATTCAGAGTCCATAGGCTATCATAAACTCCTTGAAAACTAAACATTTCCAAGTATCAACATTCAGAGTCCATAGGCTATCATAACTTAATTCATGGTCCAACTATCTTGGACCTTTTTTTATGAGCAACACAAACCACTTTTCATTTCACAATCCATAATCAATCACATTAAATATACTTCATAATGAAGAACATAATTATGAATATACGAAACACTATGAACTAGAATATGCATTCTTAATTTAATAAAATGAAATAAGTATTATGTTAAATTTCAAACCTAATAAAAGAGATTCAATAGTGTTAAATTACATGCATCTTAATGCTAGTTTACTTTACATTACAAACATTAGTCACAAAAATTATATTACAAAAGGGAATTTTACCTATCCATAATTGCATTATCTTTGCCTAAACAAAAGAAAACACTATAAATAATCTATTGCTCTGCTCGGGTTTGTGATGAGCCTAAAATCAATTTATTATACAACATAAGCACATAATTCAACAAGTGATACAACAAAACATATACACCTCTAATTTTATTTCATTAAACCAAAATCAACACTTTAAAAATGTGTCATCTTTTTATACTTATCAACTACTTGATTCAACCTAAATAATCCATAAATAACTCGACAAGTTAGCCACACTAACGCAACTAGCTTCACTTTAGATAGTTAGTCAAATTAAGTATCTCGACATGAAATCACATTGACATCACTAGCTTCTCTCTAAACAGCTAGTCAAATTAAGTACCTCTACAATCGATCACATTAACGCCACTAGCTCCACTCGAAATAGCTAGTCAAATTAAGTATCATGACAATTAATCATATTGATGCCAGTAGCTCTACTCTAAACAACTAGTCAAATTAAATATCCTGACAATCAATCAAATTAACGTCACTAACTGCACTTCGAATAGCTAGTCATGTTAAACACCACGCCCATTAGTTTCATTGATGTCATATGTAAGATAGCTAGTCAAATCAATCATTCCTTAATATTAATAATTATGTAAATAAATGCAAATTTTTAAAAATTAGCAATTTAAAAGACTTAAGAAATCTATTAAGTAGAAAAATTACAAGGCACCTACCTAGAGCCCTTGCTCATGTTGTTGCTTCCCTAATCCAATAGCTTCTCGTGTACCATTAGGATTTCAATAATCATTATCATTTCAGTCATTCTAAAAATCTCATTCCAATTCTTATCCAACCAATAACAAGGGAATCCTTAAAAATCCATACACATGCACACTTTTTATGTTCATACTCATTCTTATAGGTTCAATTGTTAAAATCCTCAGTTCAATGATAATTTTAAGAACACATAAAACAAACTATGGGTCCTACCCCCTCCTTACAAGAAGTTTTGACCAAGCTATCTCTTAAGAGACTAAAAGTCCCCTTCCAAATCTCATGAAATTCTCTTTTCATATAGTCTCAAAATATGTCTTTTAACACAATTCATTACATCAATTTAAATTAAAAAAATAATCTAAACCCCCCTGTTATTATTACTATTATGTGGCCAAAACTACCACAAAAAAAAGTACATGAATTTCTTCCAAATTTTCATTTAAATTTTTTATAACTGAACCATTATACATTTCACTTAATAAAACTCAACCCAATTTTCATAACAACCAAGTCAACAAAGTTCATTCCAATTTTATTTGTTTAAGCCGAAACTTCTCCCTATTGGAAACATGTGTTTTTTTTTAATGTGATTTAATTCCATGCCCAATAATTAAATGCATTATATAACATAATCAAATACATATTCCATGTCAATTTGAACTAACAAATTCAAACCCTCATACACTAAGTTGGACATGATTTGATGTGATTCAAGCAACACCATGAGATCTGTTAGAGGTTTCAATTGGTCCAGTGACAATACACAGGGATAATAGTTTCAGAGAGGCTTTTAATGGATTTTTTCAAAACACATGGGCTAATAAGGTGAGCTTCAAGAAGTTATTAAATAATGAAGCATAAGCCTTGATTAATTTAATTCATGTTCAAGAAAGGCTTGTAGGTGGGCATCCAAACATTATAAAAAGATTAGAAAACAAGGATTCAAACCTATCAATTTTGACGTTTCACTACTATTTTGGTCATAATTAGAGCTACAGAAAGAATTTTAATATGATTTCAGTTGAATTGAAAACTAGACATCCATAACTTTCTAGTGATATAAGGCACCAATGCATTAATATGAGAGATAATTATGCATTCGAAGTTAGGCTTTGATTCTACTAGCAAATTATGAAAACGACTTTAGTCTTATTTAAATTAGTTGGGTTATTGTTTTATTTATAGTTTTATTATTATTATTAGTCTTTTTAGAGATATTAAGGCCTTTATTTAAATTTTGTTTCATTGTAGTATTATTATTTATTAGGTTTATCTATATTCATTAGGGACATCCTATTAGACTTAAGATTCTTTCTAGTATAAATACTTTTTTATAGAGAATTTTTGAAGAGAATACTATTTTTAATTAAAAAAAATGACATTTTTGCTATCTTTAATGTGATTGAGTTATTCTCATACTAATATGAACCAGGTTAGGTTTGAAATTTACCTTAAAATGAATACTAACTGGTTTTGCAAGATTAAGTTTATCTCTCAAAACATACATAAGATAGAGCTAAAATTTTACAAAGAGATACTAAACACATGAAAATATATTTTGGTAAACTTTTAGGTTAATTAAAATCTAGTAACATATTTTTTAAATTGGTTGTAGTTGCTGTTAATGTTTTGGCAGATTCATTGATATATTGTTATTTCTTGGTTATTTTTGGCTCAATCAATCTAGACCTGAAATGGGTTAATTTTGGCAGTAAATGGATATTAACTCAGACTTATGTAAGTCATAAACTTGTGCATGAGCTTGGGCTACAAGGATTTCTAATGTAGTTTAAACTCATTAAAAAAGTAAAAGTCCTTTCTTTTCGGTAGGGACTCTATAAATACTTTAGTTTTAGTTATTTTTTTTTTCTTTTGGCTCCTTTTAAGTTTTGATAGCTTAGAGAGAACTTTAACACTTATTTTCCCATTATTAATTTATACTTTTGGGTTTGGTTAATTAGTTAAGATCTAAGACTTGTTTGAGATTAATTATTAATTAGTTTTCAGCTATGGCCCACGGCTTGTTTAGGTCCATGCTTTCAGGTTTAGTAGTATAGAATTTGGGCTAGTTTCATAAGCGGATCAATTTAGCCTACAAGGATAAATCCATTAGAGTTTTTATTTTCAAGAGTATAAATACTCTTTATAAGGACAAAATTTTCAGACTTGATAATACTATTGCTGCCAAATTTATTTAGCTTGTGTGTGAGAGATTCTCATATTCTTTGGTTATCTAACAAACTAAATTAACTTATCAAATATTAACTAGCTTTATGACATCTTCTTTATACTTCTCGTTCATGGACTGATATTTGTATGGTAAATGCTATTATTTCAGTAGTTTTGGTGTCTTGGGATAAGTTCCCATTATGTCACACTCCTATTAGACTTATTTCAGCTTTTTAGGATTCGTTGTGAATCTTGTTGTGGGTTGCGTGACCATATGATCACAAGGTTCACATCACATACTAATTTCTTGATTGAACTTACAAACTCTTCAAAGGATTGATCAACTTTGTTATGATTTTATACTACTCGTTTGTGTCTATTCATGGGCATAAGGTGAGAATGATAATTGCACATAATTTGGTTCTCCAAAGCAAGTTCTCGTTGGGTCAAGTTGCAAACCATTCAAATATGATTTTAGCATGTTTTGGGAGGTGTCTACATCAGCTGATATCAGAGCTTGTGCTATTATCAGGTTATATCCCTTTAATTTTTAATTTGTGTCATTTCTCGATTTTCTTTCTTTCTAGTTTTGGCCATGATGCGAACTCTAACAGAACTTAATGGAATTCACGAACCCAAAATCTATCTAATCCAAGTTTGAGTATGAAATTAAGCTTATCACAATGAAAAACTTGCTCCAAGAGAATAAGATTATAAACCACCCAATCACAACGCCTATACCCGGAGATGAGCAAAAGAAGTATACAATCACTAGCAAAGAATGGTCAATTGTTTGAAGAGTTGAAGTTCAATTAAGAAATAAGAGAGGTAATATTTTTATTTTGAAAAAATCTTTTTTTTTTTTTAATATTCTTCACAAAGAGTACTTACACTAGAAAGCTAAATAACCCTAGTTTCCTTAATGGGTCACACATAAACCCAATTTAAATAATACCCAAACCAAACTAAAACTAGCCTAAACTAATTAAAATAAATAAAATAAAAAAGTCTTAAACTTAAATAAGTGTTGCCGCACCAAAACAAAGATAGATCAACAGTCCAACTAATTAAAGTAAGACAAGGTTAGTTTTTCTTGTAATCTACTAGCAGCATCAAATCCCAACTTGAGACAAATGGTTCTCTCTTGTCTTAATGAATTAGAAGCATGCCATATATCATTAGAAATTTATGAAAGTCTAGTTTCCAGCCTAATTAGAATTGCATCAAAATTTGATATGTAGCTCCAATTATGATCAAAACAGTAGAGAAAGGTCAAACTGTGCAATTTGAGTCTTTTTATCCCAATTATTGTGTAATGGCCTTAGTTCCACCAACAAGCCCTTATTGAACATGAATAAGATTAATTAAGGCTTGCTCTTTATTATTTATTACCCTATTTAAGTCCACCTTAGCCCATGTATCTCAAAGAATTCAATTGAAAACCTCTTTGAACCTTTTAACCCTAAGCATTGTATTGGATTAACTGGAACCTCCAATAGATCCTTTGGTGTTGCTTAGATCACATCAACTAAGGTCTTGTTTCTTAACAAGAAAGATTATATTCTTCTCTTATTACTTCAAAGTTTGCATCAAACCTATATTAAAAAAATTATCTTACTTGATTTTGCAGAACACATAACAGAAACATTATGTTCTTGATCTTTATCTTATTTCTTTCTTGATTTTAGCCTAGAGTAAAAAAAGAAGGAAAATTACAAGGATTGATTGAATTGACAACTTAGGGTATAACCAAATGCATGCCCTTAAATTTTAGGGTTGGTCAAAAGTCTCAAATATTTTCTTGATTTTGTTGAATAGGTACATACCAAATCTCGGTATTGCTAAATTGAATTCTCGTTTTTCTCCTGATATTGAATAAAAGACATTTTCTTTTATTTCTATATTTTGACATTGGAATGGTTATGTTTTAAACTGATGGGATATGTACCCCCTTATCGAGGATTTTTTTAAACCTTAGACAAGTCAACGGTTAAAAAACACAACAATACCTTAGTTTATATAAGACAAACAAACAATACAATTTACCTTAGGTAAGATGTGTTAAGAAATATAAGTTATTTTTATTTTATTTATTAAGGGTAGAATACTAGTCTTATTTTCTTTTCTATTTAGCCTATATATAATCCTTTTGTATTTTGGTTAAATTTATTCATTTAACATCATAGAAACCCTAGCCTCCTCTCCTCTTATTTTTGTATTTCTCTTTTATTTATTTGGATCATTTAACATGGTAGTAGAGCATGGTTTCATGGAACAAGGCTTGTTCTCAAACACAACTTTTACAGATCTAACTTCGAGAATATTTTTGTTTGGTATCTGCAATCTGGTATTTAATTTTTTTTCTTTTCTTTTGCATTCTGGTTTTCTTTATTTGTTGATTATGACTATTAAAAGAAATGATTTCCCACAGTCTGTGAGTGTGAGGTTGGATGGAAAGAATTGTTCATATTGGAGTTATGTAATGATAAATTTCCTTAAGGGTAAAATTATATGGAGACATGTTAGTAGAACTTCTGTGATACCTAGGAATATTGATGAGGGTTATGCTACTTTGATAGATGTTTGGGAAGCAAACAATGCAAATATTATTTCTTGGATTAACAATTCTATTGAGCATTCTATGGGTACGCAGTTGGTGAAGTATGAGATAATAAAGAAGGTTTAAGATCATTTGTGAAAGTTATTCACGTAATCAAATTTTACAAAGCAGTATCAATTGCAGAACAACATACAAGCTATTCACAAAAAGAATATGAGTATTCAGGAGTTTTATTCTATTATGGCATATCTTTAGGACCAATTAGCTCTTTCAGAATCAACAGAATTAAAGGCATGTGGTGCCTATATTGATTGTAGAGAGCAACAATGATTGATAGAGTTTTTAACAGCACCTCGCAGTGAATTTGAAGGACTTAGAGGCTTAATTTTGCATCATTCTCCACTTCCTTTTGTTGACTCATTTGTCAATGAGTTATTCCCCGAAGAAATATGTGTTGAGTCTTATTCTGAAAAAAGGAACTCTCTCTACCTTTAATCCTTTTATGCTAGCAGTACATTTTAAGTCTTTATCCAATAATCATAATAAGCCTTACACAAGGGTTGCTTTTGATGAGTGCAGTTTCTGTAAGTAGAAAAAGGTCATTAGAATACTTATTATCTTAATTTGAGACAGTAGAATTAAGCCTAAAAACCTGGTAGTCAGTCACAATCTAATGCTTATAGACCACCTCAGGGTTACAAACCGCCACACCATAATACTACATCAACAGTCTCATTAGGTCCTTTCACCGATCCTAGTGCTCTAGCTGAGCAATTTTAGAAGTTTCTTTTTTTACAACCACGAGCTATGTCTGCTTCTTCTTTTATAGGTCAATTGCTTCATAGTTCTTTAGGTATGTCATATTCTAAACGAGTCTTGGATTTTGGTGCTTCACGTCATATGTCTCTGGATTTTTCATCTTTTGTGTCCCCTTGGTTTTTTATTCATGTCATAATTGTTGATGGCACTTCTATGCCCTTAGCAAATGTTGATTTTGTTATTGCACCTTCTTTATCTCTCCCTAATGAATCTTATTCCGAACCTCACATTGAATCTTGTTTTTATTGGTCAAATATGTGATTCTAGTGATTATTTAGTCATCTTTTCCTTTTCTTTTTGTTGTGTGCAGGATTTGTAGTCTTAGAAGCTGATTGGGATGTGTCGTAGGAGAAGGGACTATATATTTTGGATAAGTTAAAAGTGTTAGTTGTTGCTACTACTACTAGTGTTGATTTGTCTTCCTTTTGTTTTAGTCATTCTTCTTCTAGTTTTTATTTATGGCATTCTCATCTAGGTCATATTTTATTTTTGTAATTGAGATTTTTAGCATCCATATGAGCCTTAGAAAATTTACAAAATTGTGATATTTTTTTTATTGTAATGAATATAAACTAATTTTTTTTCGATTTACCTTTTAATTGAAGTATTTCTGTTTCTTCTTCTCCATTTGATTTGATTTATTCTAATATATGGGGACTTTCTCTTATTGCCATAAAAGGAGGGTTTCAATATTATGTTTCTTTTATTAATGATCATACTCGTTTTTGTTGGGTTTGTTTAATGAAACATCGTTTTGAACTCTTTGAGATATATACATCCTTTCGAGCTCTTGTCAAAATGCAACATTCTGCTATTATTAAATGTTTTACGTGTGATTTAGGTGAAAAATACACCTCAAATAAATTTTATGAATTGCTTGTCATAGATGGAACTATTCACCAAACCTTGTGTACAAATAATCTTTAGAAAAATGGTGTTGTTAAAAGAAAACATAGGCACATTATTGAAACTACTCATTCTTTCTTGTTGTTTGCTTCAGTTTCTAGTGTGTTTTGGGGTGAAGCTATTCTTATTGCTATAGGTTTGATTAATACAGTTTCATTTTCTTATATTTCAAGTTTATCTCCTTTTGGAAAGTAGTATAGGTGTAACGACCCAACCTTTTGAACGCCAAAGTCACTGGAATTTTTTTTTTATTACATCATATCGACTTATTCATAAATTCCCATTCTTGTTCTAATCTCGTATTATCACGAGTTCATATAAGAGTGTCAAACAACAAGTTACACAACTAGTACTTTTGTTATCCTGACCGCATGTGATTCTTACAACATGACGTCCTCATTAGATGAATACCTCGTATGAGTATTCATACACTTCGTACCAACTTGATCGTACATTATCATCCGTATTCCATTTCAATATTTAATTACTAGTTTTTACAGAAGGGATCGAATGATTAATTAAGTGATTTATATGTTCGTTCATGCAGAACTCATATCACCCATAATATGCGAGTATATAATTCTTTTTCAAAATGTGTGAGCCACGAAATGAATTTCCTTATGCACCATATTGGTATGATGTCCCTGTTACAATACAAGGAAATTTTAAGCATTACAGGCCATTTAAGAAACATAATAAAACAGGATTAAAGTCACATTTTATTCATGGACCAAAAAGCATAATTCTTTAATTTCCCTTTACTTATGTAAATACCACCATTAATAATCCATCAATTAATGAGGCTAGTTTCAGTACTCAAAACCCGATCATTCATCTCGAATGTCGTTAGCCGAATTAATATTTTTCTTTGGTTAAAGCATAACCATTATAGTCCTTTCATATACTTAGTATATATGAAAGGTAGTATACGTGACCACATCAGTTCTTCTTAAAACTAACTCATACACTCAAATCCGACAATCCTTTTGAGAGGCCATTAGTCGAAGCCAATCATTTATTCATCTTGCCATCCACTAGGGTGCCATTAACCATAGTTACTCATATTTCTTTTTATTTCTCTTCTTCTTCCTCTTCTTTTTTTCATCTCGGTCATCCATTAGGATGCGATTAGCTAAAGCTAGTCATTTTTTCATCCTGATTATCCATTTAGAATGCTATTGGCCGAAGGTAGTCATTTATTCATCCCGATTATCCATTTAGGATGTCATCAGTCATAATTAATCATTTGTTCATCTCGATTATCCACCTAGGATGTTATTAGTCGAAGCTAGTAATTTATGCATCTTGATTATCCATTTAGGATGTCATTTACCGAAGCTAATCATTTATTCATTCTGGTAATTCATTTATGGTGCCATTACCATAGCTAATCATTTATTAATCTCGATTATCCATTTAGGATGCCATTTACCTAAGCTAATCCTTTATTCACTCTGGTAATTCATTTATGGTGTCATTACCATAGTTAATCGTTTATTAATCTCGATTATCCATTTAGGATGCCATTTACCGAAGCTAATCATTTATTCATTATGGTAATTCATCTATGGTGCCATTACCATAGCTAATCATTTATTAATCTCGATTATCCATTTAGGATGCCATTTACCAAATCTAATCATTTATTCATTCTGGTAATTCATCTATGGTGTCATTACCATAGCTAATCATTTATTAATCTCGATTATCCATTTAGGATGCCATTTACCAAAGCTAATCTTTGTTCATCCCAGTCATCTGCTTTGGATGCCAATAGCCAAGCTAATCAATCATTTACCCCGGTCATCCATTCGGATGCCATTAGCTGAAGCTATTCAATCATTTGTGCCAGTCATCCATTCAGATGCCCTTAACCGAAGCTAATCAATCGTTTGTTCCGGTCATCCACTCGAATGCCATTAGCCGAAGCTAATCAATCGTTTGTCCCGGTCATCCACTCGAATGCCATTAGCCGAAGCTAATCAATCATTTGTTTCGGTCATCCACTCGGATGCCATTAGCCGAAGCTAATCATTGTTTCATCAAACAATTCATGATAATTTGACATTCCTTGCAACATCAAAGCAGACCCTTAGGGATACTCATACCACCATTTCCTAGTAGTTTATCATTCCGTAACACTATGATAGATCCTTTGTAATGTAGAACCAAACATCCCACAACAATTTAGCATTCAATATAACACAACACAACAATACCCTTTGTATCACTCATCCAACCATTCCTGACAGTTAATGTTCAATGCAACACAATAATAAATCCCCCGTAATACTCACACCACCATATGTGGTAATTAACCATCAATACGATACAACGATAGGTCTTTCATAACACATACAATCATTCATCATCATTACATTCAATATAATAAATGATAGATCCTTGGTAACACATTCATCACAATTACATTCAATATAATAAAATAGTAGATCCTTCATAATACTCGTACAATCATTCATCACCATTACATTCAATAAGAATACAAAAGTAGATCCTTCATACGACACATACTACCATTCATTAGTAGCCCAAATTCATAACAGCCCCAACATCACATTCGGTTTAGTATTCATCACAACTCAATAAGATGTTCACCTCAAATGGGTCAGTTTAGAACTCTAACATTTTCACCATTGTTTCAACATTCATCAAGAACTTGTTCGACATTTCATAGTCGTTTCGACAATCATCAAGAATTTAAGCCAACTCTTCTTCATCGTTTCCTCAACAAGGATTTAATAAAATATCATCACAAGTTAATCATTTCAAAACATAAACATCAAAATGGGAAAAAGGTGGAAACCACCTACCTACTCTACTCGTGGTTTGTCCTTGTCCTGGCAATGGTCCGATCCCGGCCACAACACCTAAGACACCAAAGACCACAATCAATTCATTTGTATCTTCAATTCACATTCATCGCCACACTTATTTCAAGAGTTCATATGTTCACATTCAAGTGTTCCACATTTTCACCATCATACCATGAAATTGTTACTAGAATTTAAGTCATTTCTGCCCATAAGGCCTATTGTAGAAATCGGCAGTGAAAACTGGCTCGCTGCAGGCTGCCCAACTCGGCAGCGAAAACTGGTTCGCTACGGGCTACCAATTCAGCAGCGAAAACTGGTTCGCTGCAGGCTGCCAATTCGGCAGCGAAAAAAAACTGATTCGCTGAGGCCAATAATTTTTGCGGCTGCGAATCACAAATTTGCTGTAGAACACAAATTTTGACAGCGAATGCTAATTCGCTGCAGACAACTCAATTTCGATAGCAAATGCTAATTCACTGCAGACAACTCAATTTCAGCAGCGAATCGAAATTTCACTACAGCCAACTCAACTTTGGCAGCGAATCATAAATTCGCTGCAGAACACAAATTTCAGCAGCGAATGCTAATTTGCTGCAGCCAACTCAATTTCAGCAGCGAATCGCAATTTCACTGCAGCCAACTCAATTTCAGCAGCAAAATCACAATTTCATTGTTGCCAACTTAACTTCGACAGTGAATCACAAATTCGCTGCAGAAGACACATTTCGGCAGCGAATGCTAATTCACTGCAATCAACTCAACTTCAGTAGCGAATCACAAATTCGCTGCAGAAGACACCTTTCGGCAGCGAATGCTAATTTGCTGCAGAAAACACAATTTTGGCCACGAATCACAAATTTGCTGCCCAACCCACATTTTGGCATGAACACACACCACACGTTGTAACAACTCCAGTACAGAAACTGTCACTAAGTTCCAGCAGAACACACACATTGAAACCATCAATTCCAGCATATAATTTTTCAATAAATTCTAGCAGAACACACACATTGAAACCATCAATTCTAGCATATAATTTTTCAGTAAATTCCAGCAGAACACACATTGAACCCATCAATTTCGGCATATAATCTTTCAATGAATTCTAGCGGCATACACACATTGAACCCATCAATTTCAACATATAATCTTTTGTTAAATATTCTGGAATCAGGTCCCCCATCCAGCCCCGTTTTTGTCCCTCCTTTTAGCTTAGTTCTTTTCCATAATAGTTGGAGTAAAGTTCCTAGGCCATGCATCCATATTTTTATTCTTCTTCCTTTCGATTTCAAGACCTTAAGAGCAGGTGGAGAAAGACATGGTTCATACCTCATGGATTTAGCATTTTTGGGAGGGGTTTGACAACATTTCTCCCCTTCTGCTCTTGATTGTTTCTTCCTCTTCCTCTCTTTCAGTTTTCCTCCTCCTCTTGTTTGTTCCCTACCGATTTTTAGGCCTTTACTCCCTTTATGTTTGCAGCTGTCTAGCCTCCTGTCAAGCTCTCCCTTCTTTCTCTCACGTCTAAGGAGGGTACTAGCAGCTGGGGTTTGGTCAAGCTCTTTCCTTGGAAAGGGAAAGAGGGAAGGGGACAAGCATCTCATTTTAGGGGAAAGGGAAGGGGACAAGAGCATGCAGCTCACTTTGGGGAGAGGGAAAGACAAGAGCATGCAACTCATTTTTGGGGAGGGTGTCTCCCTCTCTCTCTCCTTGCTGCATTTATACCCCTCCTAAAAGCAAAAAGGGGGGTGTTTGGATGTTGGACAAGGCTGTCCTAATCCTCCTTTTGGGTTATCCTTGAGCTAATTTTCATTCCCCTTCTCCCCCCTAGGATAGGTCGGTCCCACACTAAATCCTTTATTTATTTATTTATTTTTTTGATGTGGCTGCCGATTTCTGAATCGGCAACCTCAAACTGTGCTGCTGTTGATTCAGAAATCGGCAGCCTAAAACTGCGTCGCTGCCGATTCAGATATCGACAGCTGCACTGCGTCGCTGCCGATTCATAAATCGGCAGCTGAAACTGCATCGCTGCCGATTTTGATATCGGCAGCCGCACTGTTCAGACAGCCATTGCCTCCCAGCTTCTTCACCTGACCGAGAGCAGCCCCACAGCGACTCCTTTCTTCCTCGACCAACTACCAACAACAACAGAGAGGTAGCACCCACGGAGCCATCAGCGTCGTCCACACCGTTAGCCATAGCAGCGTCGTCCACATCTGGCCACAGATTCACCGGCCACCGACAGCTGCAGACCGGACAAAAACCCAAAGGCTAGTAGCCCTATGGTCACACTGTCGGCTGCTTGAAACAGAGAACAAAGGGAAAAGAAAAGAAACCAAGCTTGCGAAGAGAGAAGCAGATCTATATAAAAAAAAACTAAAATCAACTGTATGGTGCGTTTTCTGTTATTGCAGGTAATGGTGTTCCTCACAGCCGGTAGGGAAGGGAAGAGAAGAAGATAGCCAACCAGATCAATCCATTTCAAGGCATTGCCTGCGGTGGCGTGTGGAGCAACGTGCTGCCACTGTTCCATTACTGTTCCGGCCCTGCACTGTTCCTGATTCTGTTTGAGGGGTTGTTTTTTTTTGTAACTTTAAGTTTGTTTAATGTAATATTTGTTTATTTTTGAGTTTTTTATAATTTGTATTTTGTAAATGTGGATGTAAAAGAAAAGAAAAGAAAAGAACAAAAAAAATATATAGTAAAAGTGAGTGTGTGTTTGGATTTTCATTTATTTATTTATGTATGTATGTTTTTTTTTTTTTATGATAAAATCACAAAGATTAAAGAAGAATTTAATATTTTGATTTGCTCACGGTCCAGAATTATTAACTTATATGTAAGTTGTATTTCTAATATCCGATGAAAAGACAAAATTTTACAACTTCTTTAACACATTAAAGTCACGAAGCAACTTATCTCAGGTAGGGTGCGTTAGGGGTGCTAATACCTTCCCTAACCATAACCAGTCCCTTACCCATGAATCTCTGACAAGACCAGCACACCCGGGTTTCCTAATAGCCCTCAATCAATTACTAAGTGGCGACTCCCAATCAAATCAAGCAATGCATAATGAAAAATCACCAGCCGACGCCGTGCGGGTGACGTGCGATAGAATAACGACTCCACTGGGGAAGGTACTGTTTTTGACAATATTGGACTAAGCTTTGTGTATTTGATGTGTTTATGTTTTTGCATTTTTGTTTTATTTTATTTTTGTTTTATCCATTCATTTTGTATAATTGTCTCATGCATCACATGTGTTTATTTTTTAAAGCACACACAAGCTTTTAGGTTAAGTGGGGAACTAGCGATCTGCCATAAGACTATTGGTCAGGGTTTAGATGCGTGAAACACCCAACTCATATCTGAGTGTCTACTTGGTAATGGTGGGTAATACGTGTCTTAACCATTTCTCGCAATGCCCTTATACTATCTTTACGAAGATCGTCACTGGGCAGATATAGGACTCTCTTGAGACCAGGTAGAAAACCTACCCATGTTCACATAATGAATAGAACCTGTCCTTAGGTTGTATGTGCTATCATTATTTGCATAAGAGCAAACCCTTATTGAAGCATCTTTAACTCAAGTCTTGTGGGTGACACAATGACTGTCACTTAGAAAATTTTCATTGTAGAGTTTGAGCAAAAATCAAGATTCTTGTTTCATCATGCAAGAGTTATGACCATATGTCACCCCTCGAAGGGCGAGTTCGTCATATAGATTACATGTTCATACATTTGTCATACATGCACCAGAATGAAAAGTAGGTCCCCTACGAGTCTACAACACCCGACTTTAAGAGAAAAACACAGAAGATGAATATTGTGCTCGTCGTTACGTCTATTTTCAAGAAAAGTTGGAGTCTCTAAAGAAAAGCTTGACTCACTTCTAGCTTACTCGAGCAAATACTAAGAAATAACTCTGGCGAAGTTCCTACCAACTGATCTATCATCTTTGTTCAAAACCCAACAACGACTTTACTCGAAGAAATTGGGGGCAAACATGGTCAAGAGCCTCATCACAATCCTGTATTTCTGCAAAAGCTTTTGTGGGAAGGCTGACCGAAGGGGAATTGCACCACCGGTGCATAATGGAGCTTATTCTTGTTCTGCAAAAAAAAAACCACCTCTGTTTGATCATGCCTACAAAACTTCTTGATTTTGTTTCAACCTGTTCCATTTTTTGTTGGTAATTTGACTCAAAATTCCAAAAGACTTTCCTTGTCAAATGAGTCTTTCTTGTTAATAAGATCATGTGTTTTCCTGTGTTCATAACATAACTTCATTTTTGTTGTTGTTTCATACAAAGAACATATTGAGCATGTATGCTAAGCATGAAGCCATTACACCAAGAATCCTTGGGCATGTTTCCCTTTTCTTTTAAAATTATGCATGATCGCACGTAAGGATTTTTGGGAATTCAAAGTTCAGTACAGAAGCAGAAATCATGTTGGTGTTTGTTCAAACAAACGAGTTCTGAAAATTCAAGCGATTCCTTAAAAAGGTAAGCATACACCTAGAAAACCAAAAAAAAAAAACACAAAAAAACACACCATGAAGTGACTCCAAAAGTTGAGTTTTATTTGAATGAATAATGAGAAATCACGTTGCATACCGCATGAAAACAAGGCTTACCGATCCTAAATGCATGAGTTTGAAATGAAGAAAGGCCATCTTTGATAATCTTTTCACGAGGCTAAAATATATCATTTTGCAGTCCCTTTTTGAGCCTAATGCTTTTCTTGAGATAAATAACGTTTGGTAGGATTACACCCCACACTGGGGGTAAGTGCGATGACATAGAAAAAAACCTCAACGATCGAAAGTGCCCAAGCAATACTGGGGGGCATAGAAGAAAATTCTCAATCATCAAAGGTGCCCGAACAAAGCTAAGGGGTATGAAGAAAAATCCAAAGGATCCACAAATTTTGAGCAAAAAAAAAAATACCAATATGATAATGCTCAAAACCAAATGAAGAAAACAAAAACAAAGAGAAAGAGCCTAAGCCCATCACTAGGGGGCATGATAGACAATTTTGGAAAGACATTCAAATGAAAAAAGGTTAAGAAACAAGCACAAGTGATCCTTAGTCTTGAAATCCCTTAAACACCTTTTGAGCTTGTAAATATCCTTTTTCTTCATAACCAAGAGCCCAAGCCTACATTATGTGCCTAATCAAGCCTTTTCTGATCAAAGGCAAGCAATATGGATCGGTAGATAGTACTTTGTCATGTGAACCAAATCATTATTCATGCAAATAAAATGAATGCTTTCAAGACTGGTTCTTTGAAGCTCTCATATTAAATCTTGAACCATTTGGACCAACCAAATATCACCTATTGTTTTTCACCAAAAGCAAAACAAAAAGTTTTTATCACTTTTGAAAACCTCTCTATAGGAATCACTTGAATTTCTTTAGAATGAGTTTGCTTTTAATCGATGTCAAAATGATTTCTATGTTTGCAATAGCTTTGGAATTCCAAAAATTATGCATGAAAACAACTCATCAAACCTTCCTTCACATAGCCTCATCCCCAAACTTGATTTGAATACTTGGGGGTATGATCAAGCTAGGAGGCAAAAAAATAAAAAATGCATGATAGGGCTGGCTCTAGGATTCCCTTCCTAATAAAAATATCGGGCAAAACTGACAATCCTTGAGATCAAAGAAGTATGATGACATCAAGTCCTTCCTAGAGGTCAAGATCTCAGGATATGACTCGAGTAAGCAAGAGGGACAAAACCATCGATGTTTACTATCAACACTCCAACTTTTGAGAAAAGAAAGACACCATGAAGAAATGGGGACTTATATTTCTGAGGTACGTGTACATGCATATTGATCGTAATGCATTGTTTTTTAGCATTATCAGATCGGTGTTTCATCATCACCTTTTGGGTAGTGTGTTTTCTAAGCCTACCTCATTTCTAGTGTGCCTTTGAGACTTCACTTCCTTTTTTGTGCGCCTTTGAGCCATCATTTCTCAGATAGTGCATTTTCTAACCCTATATCATTTTGAGTGCGCCTTTGAGCCCTCACTTCTCAAGTAGTGCGTTTTCTAACCCTACATCATTTCGAGTGCGCCTTTAAGCCCTCACTTCTCAAATAGTGCGTTTTCTAACCCTACATCATTTCGAGTGCGCCTTTAAGCCCTCACTTCTCAAATAGTGCATTTTCTAACCCTACCTCATTTCAAGTGCGCCTTTGAGCCATCAACTCTTGGGTAGTGCGTTTTCTAACCCTACCTCATTTCAAGTGTGCCTTTAAGCCACCATCTTTTGGGTAGTGCGTTTTCTAACCCTACCTCCTTTTGAGCGCGTCTTTGAGCCCTCACTTCTCAGGTAGTGCGTTTTCTAACCCTACCTCCTTTCGAGTGCGCCTTTGAGCCACCATCTCATGGGTAGTGCGTTTTCTAACCCTACCTCATTTCGAGTGCGGCTTTGAGCCACCATCTCATGGGTAGTGTGGCGATGTCGCGGTCGCACAAATTAATTACCCTAGCTTCAAACACTACACACAAGATAGTATAGAGCAAGCAAAGGGTCGATCCCACGAGGAAGGTTTAAGTTAGATTTTTATGCTAGATGATATGCAATTAGGGGGGATTTGGACCTTATCTAGGCTAAAGCAAAAGAAAATAGAAAACTATCAAACAAAATTTAATAAAATCAGAAAAATATCAAGAGAACATACCTTGGTCGCAAGCACACATCCACCTATAGAAATCAGAACTGATCATGGAAACAAAACATCAATTTATATTTTGAATATTTATCTCTTCTTAACATTGGTTAGTTAATGGATCCATCATATAATTACCCTAACCATCAAACAACCACAGTGTCCGCACTAGTAATTTAATTCAATGGTAACCTTAAAAACTAGATAAGTTTATTAATCAATAAAACATAACTGTCCGCAGTCTATGTTTGATTCGATTGAATATTCTCCCTAAGATTAATAACGTAGATCTGCCACAATTATTAAACTCAGTTGCTTCACAAGTTCATATACCGCAACTCCGGTTTTGACATCAAACTTAGCAATAGATTGTCTACAATAAAAACTTAGAGTCCGCTCTAGCAATTAAAATAAACAATCATAGGAAAAATAAGCATAGGAGAACAAACATATTCATCATATAAACTGAAAAAAAAATGTAAAATAAATCTCACAGTTCTTAAAATCCGAAGGTTTCCATGTCCTTGCAACCAAGAAAACGAGTTTAGCCTTGCATGTTTGTTGAATAACTAATCAAAAAGATGGAAGAATGTATGATTTAGGGTTTCTTAGAGGAGGGGGGCGTTTTTCTCTTGTTGGCTGGCTGCCCCCCTTCTCTTCTCTCATTCTTTTTATATGCTAGGAAACCCTAATCTCTATTTTACAAAATAGTCCTCCCTTAAGTAGACAATTTACATTTAAGTAGTTCAATAACTATTTTCCTAAAAAAAGAGAAATAGCTTTGCATGAAATCTTCAAGCTTTGACTTAGAGGAGCTAAATTGCTAAAATAAAAACTTGGATGTCAGTTTAGATGCTTCAGAACATAATTTGGACTCGTTTCTTCACGAAACCTGTTTGCTGGCAGAATTTAGTTGTCATCTTTGAAAAATCATATCTCCCTCATATGAAATCGTTTTTGGCTGAAATTTGGAGCGTTTATAGGCATTTGAGTCAGGAATCCAACAAAATTAAGTTTGCATCAATTGGACTTCTGTAGCTCTAGATATTCAAGTCGGAATGACCGAAGGTCAACATTGGCAGATTGCGAGATTTGACTTTGAAAGCCGCGATTTCCATGCTCTTCCTTAGTTTATTGTCTTGCCTCCAATTTACTAATTTTTGCATCTTTCATCCAAAAGTGCCTTCAAAACATAAAACAAAGAATATCAAGGCATTTTATATATAAAACATATGCAAAACACTAGTTAAATGTGGTTGAAACTATCGAATAATATGGTTATATCAGGTAGTGCATTTTCTAACTCTACCTCATTTCGAGTGTGCCTTTGAGCCCTTGCCAATATTTTTTTGGGTAAGTCACCCATTACAACACGACCAATTCTCCATGTTTTTTTTTATCTGGGTAGGTCACTCATTACAATGAGACCACTCTTTCCTTTTTCTTAGGTAGGTCACCCATTACACATTACAACGCGACCAATTCTCCATGTTTTTTTTTACCTGGGTAGGTCACCCATTACAATGAGGCCATTTTTTTTACACATTTTTTGGTTTTGGTTTAATGAGGTCGCCATATGGGATCTCATGTAGCTTTGGTTAAAGGAAATTGCCAGATGGGATTTCAGGTTGACCGAGTTATGCATATTTTTTTGGTTTTGGTTTAATGAGGTCGCCAGATGGGATCTCATATAGCTTTGGTTAAAGGGAATCACTAGATGGGATTTCAGGTTGACCGAGCTACACATATTTTTTTGTTCTAGTTGAATGAGGTCACCAGATGGGATCTCAGATAGCTTTGGTTAAAGGAAATTGCCAAATGGGATTTCAAGTTGACCGAGCTACACATGATTTGGTTATATTTAAAGGAGGTCGCTAGATGGGATCTCAAGTTAATGAAAAAAGAGAGAGAGAGAAAGAAAGAAAGAAAGAAGAGAGAAAATAAATAGAAAAAGAAAAAAAATTAAGGTCTTTAGATGAGTGGATTCAACAAGTTAGCAAGACAAATGGACAAGTTTTTCTTTACAAAGCTTACTATGCAAACATTGAGGAGTTTTGCTTCGTAAGCATTGTAAAGAGGGGGCATCTGTTGCTACCCAATTTTTGACTCATGTTTTGGTAAATTTTCAGGAAAAAATCCAAAAATAACAAAAAAATAAAATAAAAATATATTTTTTAATATATTTGCATCGTTTTTAGCATTTTCGGCGTCATCTAAAAAGAATTTAAATTTTTAAAGGTCTTTCGAACGTGTTCAACTTTTCACGTGTCATTTTTAAAATCATTGATTTTTCTCATTGAGTTGGTGTTGATATTGCTCGTTTTTAAAAAATACAAAAAAAATTAAGAAAAATCAAATTCACAAAAAGAAAGAAGTTGAGGGACCAAGTTTGGAAACCTAGCAACATTTTTGCCTATAAATACTGGTCTTCAACACACAAATAAAGGGGGTAATTTTGCACATTTAGAGGAGAACACAAACAAAAACCTAACCCATCTTTTTCAAGCAAAAAACAAAAAAAACCCCGCCCCCCTGGCTTGCATTTTTTTTTCTCATGACAGACCAAGCCATTAAATCTCTTGAGCCAACCACAACAGCTCCCAAAATGTTTAATTATGTTTAAGAATTAATTTGGGTCCAATTGAAGGATTTAATTAGGTGCAAAGACTTAATTATACTTCAAATAGGTCAAATTAATTTTATTAAGGGCCTAATTGGTGAACACTTAAGTTTGGAAGCCCAAAGTGGGGATAATTAAGAAGATTGAAATTTTAGGAGACCAAATTTAATTTTTACCAAGTTAATTGATTGAAATCGGGGTAAAATTACAAGAAAATCACAAGTTTTTTTAAAGGACTTCTGCAATGTTTTTGAAAATTTTTTGTTTACTATTATTATTAAATTGGGTTAGGCCTAGCTCAGTCCGGTTTGGTTGGCCGAATGGTGGCCTAATAGACCTTGCCCTCTTTTTTTTTTTTTTGCCAGGCTGGACCAAACCCAAGCATATGGGTTAGACCTAGCCCAAGCCCGCATGGTCACTGGCCTAGCCCAATGACCATGGGGGGGGGGGAGGAATTTCATGGCCATTGCAAATAGAATGCAATGGCCGAAGGGGTTTAGGGGAGAAAACAAGGGTGGATGGCTTGCCTGACCGGGGGAGAAGATGATTTTTTCTCAGTTTTGCACTCTGATTTCTCCTCCCTCATGTAATGAAATCCACCCTTGTTTATAGGCAGTGGAAGAGGGATGCTTCATCTTTACTAATACCATATATTGGCCCTTAATTCGACCCGGAAGGATCCTAACCATCAGTTCAAAGTGGCTATTATAGGCTATCAGGTTTGTTGCAGGAAAAGGCTGGTCAGGTTGGCCATTTTAGGGCGGTGCCACAACCACTGTGGTGTCAATCGGCTAGAACGGACAACACTGACGTGTCGTCAAATGTCAGGTGATCGTTTGCGTGCAAGTTTTGTCAAATTTGATAAAGGGATAAAGCATTAAATGCCTTACAAAGGAGGCCATTCGAGCAGTTTCTCTGAAGAAGAAGATGAATAGTTAACCTAAAACAACGCCATTTTGGTCAAGTTGATTTTTGTCCTTCGATTTATGATTTCTCCTAATTACACCCCTTATTGGCTTTAAACTTTTAATTTTGTTTAATTTTGCCCCCGACAAACTTCAATTTCAGCACCATATTTTAGCGCTTTTTTTCATTTTGGTCCTTAGTTTTGATTTTTTTCAATTTAAATCCTAATTGGCTATTAAACTTTCAAATCTCTTTAATTTCACCCCTGATTTCAATCAATTGGGTCCCTAGTGTTTAACACTTTTTTGAAAAGGGTCCTTGATATTGAATTTCTTCAATTTAGCCCTTGATTGACCCCAAAACTTTGATTTTCTTGCGATTATACCCCTGATTTCATTCAATTGAGTCCTCATAGTTTAGTGCCTTTTGCAAAATGGTCATTCGCTGCAAAGTTTTTCAATTTAATTGAACTAGAAACTTTGATTTTTTTTTTTTATAATTTTACCCTTGATTTCAATCAATTAACTTAGTAAAAATTAAATTTGGTTTACTAAAATTCCAATCCTCTCAATTAAACCCAATTTGGGCTCCTAAACTTTTTTTTTCACCAATTAAACCTTTAATAAAATTATTTGAGTCTTGATTTTACACTTGATTTCAATCAATTGAGTTCCCATAGTTCAGTGCCTCTCGCAAAATCATCATTTGTTGCAAAGTTTTTCAATTTAGCCCTTAATTGACCCTAAAACTTTGATTTTCTTTTAATTTTACCCCTGATTTCAATTAATTGACTTAGTAAAAATTAAATTTGATCTTCTAAAATTTTAATATTCTCAATGAATCCCAATTTAGGATTCTAAACTTAATTTTTCACCAATTAAGCCCTTAATAAAATTAATTGGACTCATTTAAAGTATAACTATGTACTGGCACCTAATTAAATCCTACAATTGAACCTAAATTAATTCTTAAACGTAATTAAACTTTAATTTGGCTCATGATTAAATCAAATTAGCCTATACCAAATCCAATTATATCTTTAGGGTTAATTTTTATACAGATTCGTCCAATAAAAATTTAATTTGATCTTGAATCTGCATTGTCTCTCTAGTTTTTTGTAAAATAGAGTGCAATTATACAGAGAATTCTACCGCGAGCAGGATATTGACCTGAGTTTGCACTAAAAAACTCTATTTCCATCACAAATTTTGTGATTTTTGTTCTTAGTTCATGCTCTCAGTCATATCGGAATGCTCGGCATTGTCAGTTTTTGAATTAGACCCGGAGATCCTTTTTGACCAATTAGATTACTGCCAGATTCTGTTCTCTAAAACAATTTTATCTCACTTCGACTCCTTCATCAAAGTTGTAGTACTAGATGAGTAGATGAATTTGGGCTTTTCAATCACTTGATTTGATATCAGAAGCTCAAGATATTCACGTTTGAATATCTAACATGAAGGTAGAGAATTCTACCATGAGAATGATATTGACCCGAGTTTGCACTAAAAAAATTCTATTTCCATCACAAATTTTATGATTTTTGTTCTTAGATCATACTCTCAATCATATCAGGATTCTCGACATTGTTAGTTTCTGAATTAGACTCGGAGATCCTTTTTGACCAACTAGATTCCTGCTGAATTCTGTTATCTAAAACGATTTTATCTCACTTCGAATCCCTTATCAAAGTTATAGTCCGGGACACGTAGATGAATTTGGGCTTTTGAATCACTTGATTTTGATATCAGAAGCTCAAGATATTCCCGTTTGAATATCTAGTGTGAAAGTAGGGATTTCTGCCGTAAGAAGGATTTTTGCTCAAGTTTGCAGAGACACAATTGCAAGATGCTTAAAGTTTGAAGACCAATTGCAAGCCAATTTGAATCTTTTTTTTGGACCAAGGACCAAATGGAAAAGGTGCTAAAATAAGGAAGTTGATTGAAGATAAAATTAGAAAGAAATTTTGCCGGATGAAGAAATTAAAGAACAAAGATTCGATCGAAAAAGGAAAATAGGGGAGTTGATCATGTTTTGCTCTCATTTTTATGATTGCCATTTTGAGAACAACCCCTCCCCCATCTGATTTCTTTCCAGCACGAACCTTCCCGGCTGAGTTCTTTCCTTTTTTCTCTACAAATTCCTGCTATTTTCCTTTATCATCATGCCTGATTTTTAGAGCTGCAACCATTTTTTTATTGCCTCATTTCAAAGGGTGTAGCTGGCCCTATGGAAGGAAAGAAATAAGCCATATCATCCTGTAAAAACTGGAAAGAAATCAAACATTAGAATCAAAATATTTAAGGTTTTATTTTTGTGTTTTTTTGCTCCAAATCAGTAGGGATTTGCATCCTACAATTAATGCATTGAATCTTTCCTAAATAGAGATATATTTAGACTATATATAAGCCCTTCTAATGACCTTACAGGGGTAGAAAAAAAAAAAGCATAAAAAGAAAGAAAACCAAGGAGAAAACCGGAGAGAAAGGAGCATAAAAAAATAGCAAAGAGAAAGACAATAAAAACGCAAGTGAGGCAAAGTAAAAAAAAAAAAACAGTAAATAAAAAGAGTTTCTTTCTTGCATTCTAGTGTTATTGTGAGGAAAGAGGAGAGAAAAAAAAGACAAGACAAAGAGGGAGCTTTGTTGCTAAACCTTGACAGCAATGTTCGCTTGGCTTTTATTTCATCTTCTACAGAAAAAAACCAGTGAGACCTACAGTTCTGAATGTTTTGACACAGAGGAAAGAAAAACTAGAAAAGCAGACATAAATACAGAGCAGGAGGAAAAGATTTGAAATGGATGAACACCGGATCAACCATCACACTTTCAACGTCGCTGCAGCTTCTTCGCTTCCGTTACCAGATTTGTTTTTTCTCTTCACCTCGCAACATGCATGTTTTTTGTTTTGTGTTTGCACTGATCAAGTGAATTAATTCACTTGAATAGTGCTCGCCAGCCTTCTTTAAACTTTACCTGTGGCCCCCCTTTTTTTATGTCCAACAGGGTCACTTATTTGGGCAAGTGACCCAGCCGGACTTACTTTTTCTTTTGAAAAAAAATAAAAGAAAGAGAAACAAATTTATTTTTTGGAATATTTATTTTAAAGTCTGAATTTTTTTATGTCGTAAAAATATATATATACCAATCTCGTATTTAGAATACTCGGTTTTTGACGCAATTACGACAAATGTACATATATATTAAAATTTGTTTTCTTGTGTGTTGCATACGACCAATACCCTAACATGTTTTGAACGCTCTTTTTTTTATATATACAAAAAATATTGGAAGTTTCAAAAATGTGTTTTTGCATGGATTTCTTAAACACAAAAAAATTATTTTCTTGCATTTCTGGATTTTACAACATGTTTGTAAGACTCCAAAGGGTATTGACCAATATTCCAAAAAATATAAAAATCTTATTTTGGGGGGAATTCATCTATTATTCATCGCCAATGTTTGGATAAAGAAATCCTTAAAGGATGAATATCCAAAATATTATTAGGAATAATTTGTTATTATTCACTGTTAATATTTGAATAAAGAAACCCTGAGTGGTAAATATCCAAAATAATTTTCTAGGAATAATAAATCCGCACACATCCTTGAAAGAAGCCTTGATTATAATCGAGGACATTTCAATTTTTTACTCCACGGTTTACGAGCCGTGAAGTATAAAACTCTAAGGCAAAAATAGGCTTTTAAAGCGCCCTAGATTTCTAAATTTTTGCCCCTCCTCCTTGTGATTTACGAGTCGCAAACTCTTGAAATACTAAGGGAAAAATGAGCTTTTAAAGCACATGGAATCTCTTTGGATTTCTATCTTAATCAATTTAGTTTGAATCAAACCCAGAAAAGCAGATGAGATTTAAAAAAAAAAACAGTAACACCATAGCAATTGTAAGACAAACCAAACACCAAGCAGATTACCTTAGGTAGGGCGTACTAGGGGTTTTAATACCTTCCCTTTACGCAACTAGTCCCTTGCCTTAGAATCTCTGAAAGACCAGTTAGGTCCCTAGTGACCATAATACTAGGTGGCGACCCCCTTACACAAAAGAAAAACTCGAAATCAATCGAGGGTCATAACTATGCCGCGCTCCACCGCGAGGGCACGACAGGATGGTGACTCCACTGGGGATTTAGGACTAGGCTTGGTAATTTGTTTGTTTATGCTATGTGTTATTGGTTTTTGTTTTCTTATATGAATGATACTTTGTTTAAAAGCTTTAGAATACATATTTACATTCTGTCATACATGGTATAGTCATGCGTCACTTTATTATTATTATTATCTTTTTGAGGTCACACACATTTAACTTTAAGTTAAGTGGGAAACTAGCAGCTTGCCTTATGACTTGAGTTAAGGTTTAAGTTTGTGTAAACCCCAACTCTTTGCTGAGTGTTTAGACTGATAGTGATTGATACATGTGCCATCCCATTATCTGCTGAACCCCCATATTGGCTTTACGAGGGCGATCACTAGGACAACAAGAGACCCGTTTTTAGAGGCCAAGTAGTAAACCTACTATATGTCTCACGTAAAGGAACTAGAACCTATCCTTAAGTTGTATGCTCCATAATATCTTTTGCATCAAAACAAGTCTAACCCCAAGGCATCTTGAATTACAGGACTTGTGAATGGAATGGCCACCATCACTAAATCTTCCATCATAGAGTATGGGAAAATTCTGAATTGTCACAATTGATTGAAGGAGACTGCCTTAGAAGCGATGCTAAGAAGATGTCACCAATGAAGAACCTGAATTGCATTATGAATGAGGTGAACAAGTTAACGACTCATTTTCATAATGTAGATAAAGATGCATTTTTTAGGAAATATGGGCATTTGGTGGAAATTGCAAGGGTAGAAGTTTTAAGCCCAGCTGTGCGAGCTTTAGTTCATTTAGCTGAAACCATCTTGACACTTAATCATTGTAGGAGGACTGGAAAAGGAGCAATGAGATGCTGCACGTAATTGTTGTATATCTGGATGGTTAGCCACATCGAAACAAAAAAGCCCGTCTTTAATAATTTTTGGTGGTTCACCCAAAGACCCCTGAAGTTAGTAGAAGAAGAAGAATGGGGAGATCTAGACAACCAAGGTTGGGTTGACAAATTAGAAGGTTTGCCTAGTAGTGATTTTAAGTTGAGAGCCCCATGGGTAACGATAGTGAAAGTCCTAATGAGTTATGGAAAAAGATGTTGGGTGCCATTGGTAGGGATTACAGGTTATGTGAGTTACGCTCCCGCCTTAGTGGTAAGGCAACTTGGGGGCATGCAGTTTGTTCCAAGAACTATAGGAATTGCTCAATTCTTTGGTTTGTTCAAAGATCCCATTGCACAAGAAGTTTTGGAGATCATCAAACAAGATTGAAAGCATCTGGTTTTGGTTGAGATATAAGGTTTAAAGGATCTAAGTGCAAGCAAAGGATATGCAAGATGGAGAGACTTAGCTGCTTCAACCATGCCTTGTGTAGGAGCCAAATCTCCCCAAATTATAGAAGAGCCTATTAAGAGAAAAAGGGTAAACAATGAAGAGGAGTTGAGAAGATAGGTGAAAAAAATTCGGATAGAGTTGAGCAAAAGCAGAAAAGACAAGGCAATGTTGGAAGAAATGATGCTAGAAGGGGATAAAATGAGAGCATTTCTAGATGAGCAAATACAATCTAGAGATGCAATGGAAAGAAAGTATTGATGAGCAAATAACAAAGCTTGAGTTAAAAGGAAAGAAAGTGAGAAGGAGCTAAGAGGGATGAGTTTGGATTGGAAGCAAAGTTGCTTTGAACTTGAAGCAATGGAGATTGGCTTTAATGATTGCCAAGGAAGTGCATAATATTACCAAGAAAAATTTATTCAAGTTCAGTTCGAACTAATGGATAGGATTGGGAAGTATGAGGATTTGAACAAGAAATATATGGAGTTGGAAAGCTGTTCGACGAGGATTGCAAAAGAAGAAAGTAAAAGGAGAGGTTTCGAGGGTGTTGAAGCAGAGTTAGCGTTTAAGAAGAATGAGATAAAAGTTATGAGGCTTGACAAGGAATGTGAAAAAGTGAAGTATTTAGAGGAGAAGCTAGTAGCAATGGAAAAAAACAAGGATCAAATCGACACCAACAACACTCCTATGAATAGAACCAATATGTTGCTTATAGAAAATATGACCAAGACAGATGAGCAAATGGATGAAGCTGCAGCACATACTCGAATTATTAGAATCAATGCGCGAAATGTGGGAGGGGACATCATTCACTATCAATGTGCTGTCGGGCTAGAACATCAGCCCCGCCCACGCGGCCGGGCTGTGTCCAGCCCTGTAGCTGGTAGGCCTAATTTTTCCCTTTTTGGGCCGGGTTTGGCCCAGCCCAAAATGAGTGGGCCTGACAAAAAAATATTTATTCAAAAAATCATTTTGGAAAATCTGTGATTTCCCTGCGTATTTTTCTATGTCATTTTGATTAATATCTGTTTGTATTTTTATACAGTAAAAATACAAATCTGATTTAAAATACCTGATTTTTGTAAAAAAAAACATGTCTTTGCTTTTATGCATATGACCAAGTCTCAAAAAAAAAAAACATATTATATTTTCATACAGCAAAGAAAACTTATATATATATATATATATATATATATATATATATATATATATATATATATATATGTTTTAGCATGCATTTTAGCTTTAATAACGAGTTTATTAAAGTCACGAGAACTTGGCCAATATTTCAAAAATTCTAAAAAAATTATTTGTTTTCTTAATATCAAGTATTATGAATTTATATGTAAAATGTACTCCCAATATTAAAAAGTTAGTTTTTTTTATAGACATTAAAACAGTTAGGCTTTACCTCATAAGATAAGAAGCCTTCTTATTAAGGAGGGCTTTTCTTGTACCATAGACGGACCAACAATTAAAAAACATGACAAGACCTTAGAATTTTTTCAGACAATAAAACAATACAGCTTACTTTAGGTATGGTGTATTTGGGGTGCTAATACCTTCCCTTTACAAAATTAGTCTCCGTACCTGATCTCTGAGATCAGTTAGGGTTCCTTGTAACCAAAAACTAGGTGGCGACTCCCATTCCATTTTTTCCTCTAATAAAAAGACAAGAATTCCTTGTCTTTCCATATCTGCCAAGATAGACATACATACCACACCTGATGAGGGTGGTGGGTGATCGCCGCGACGCTGCACACGTGCGATAAAATGGCGACTCCACTAGGGACCTTGTGGACTAAGCATTGTTTTGTTTGATTTTTGTGATTGGTTTTGTGCGTGTTTGCTGTTAAGATGCTTATTTTATTTACACGCTTTAATTTCTATACATATTTGTTCATACATTGTATAGAATTGTTTCATGCATCATTCTTATTATGTGAGAGTTTATACTGGAAACTTTTAGGTTAAGTGGGGGACTAGCAGCTTACCTTATGATTTTTAGTCAAGGTTTAAGTTTGTGTAAACCCTAACTCTTCGCTGAGTGCTTTGACTGGTAATAATTGGTCCATATGTCATCCCATTACCTACTGATCCCTCATATTGCCTTTACAAGGGCAATCACTGGGACAATAAGAGACCCTTTTTAGAGCTTGAGTAGTTAACTTACCTTTTGTCTCACATAAAAGACCTAAAACTTGCCTTTAGGGTGTATGCTCCCTACCTTTTGTTTTGAAACAAAACAAACCCTTCTCGAAGCATTTTTGAACTTAAGACTTGTGGGTGACATAATGGCCGCTACTCAGGAAATTTTCATTGTAGAGTTTGGATGAGAAACAAGATTCTTGTTTTATCATACAAAAGTTACGACTATATGTCACCCTTTGAAGGACAAGTTTATCATATAGAACACTCATTTGTTTAAACATGCATGCTCGTCAGTTTGGGATAAAAGGCCCCCCAATTATGTTTTCCTCGCCAGAATCAAGAGTTGTCGACATCCATCAGTGTCAAGAAGGATTTGCTCAAGCCTCCAATCAAGAAACATAGCTTGTGGTAATATGGTTCTCTGTTCTAACATGGACTCAGCTAGTGACCTGTGCCGAGATAACATCTATGAAATGCTAACACGCTCATCAATGGGGACTGTGGGGAAATGTAGGCTTTTGTCTAAGGAGTACAATGATTAGTACTTAAAAGTGCATGTTTATCAAGGTTTTATATCATTCTTTTGCACTTGAAGTATCAATAACTCCTTAACTAAAGCATGTTTTATAATAACAAGTTTGATATTATAAGATACCTTAATTTATGGTAAATGCTCATTTTAAATGCAGGACTATCACATAAATAAAAGGATTGATTGATGAGTTTAAGCATTGAAAGTTAAAGGACAAAGAGATAGCCAAACTTAGAAAAGAGATGTCGGTGCAGTCCAAACCGGAACATTGCTCGGTAATTGGATCATATCTGGAGCTCTAGATCTCGGAGTTAGTTCCATTTTATATGGATGGAAAGGTAAAACATAGGCCTACAACTTTCATTTGGACACCAAGATCTAAGAAGGCCGTTTTCAAGTCCAAATTATAGGAACAACGAAGAAGTCCGAAGCTGTCCTGCAGCCCAAACACTATTTAGTGTTCAGCCCATATCTTGAGTTCTAGAAGTCCAAATGACCTCATCTTTTTTTTGTTGGAAAGCTGAGACAATTTCCTAGAACATTCCTGAGAATTCTGGGCAAATTATGATGTTAGCAATGACGTCTTGTTCAGATAAGAAGATAAGGATTGTCACCGAGTCAAGATGTGGCCACCCACTCATCAATTAGTCAACAAATCAATAGTTCCAAATTTTGGCCTATAAAAGGAGGCACTTACCATGTATTGAGGCATCTTGGTATTGAGATCAAGATCATGCTCTTGCTTTCTCTCTTTGTATTGTTCATGTTTTGCTTTCATTAATATCAAGTTTATGCACTTCATTTCCTTTCCTTTACTTAGTTAACTTCTTTCTCATTTATGTTCTTATCTTGTTCATTTATGTTTCTTTCTTTCATTATGTTCAGCTAAGTTAATTATGTCAAGGTGAAAAGGGTACACTAATGGTGTAAGAATAAGTATAATATAAACTTAACATGGACCTTAACGTTGGATACTAACATGTTTTATATTTGTTATCTTGTTCACTTTTAATACTTTGCTTGTTAAATGGTTAATCTAGATTTATGTTGTATAACACTTGGTACAACAAATACTTGGCACTTTCATAGCCCATACTGTATGGTATAACCGACACCTGAGCTATGAAAGGAACTTGATTTGTTGTTAACATAAGTTATAATCATGAATGCCTGCCAACATTTACAAGTATTAGCTTTATTCGAATAAGATAACTAATGTAATCATGTTAACAATTTATAATCTGATTGAAACCTCCTTTATGTGTGGTTTCCAATTGAGTAATAAGAGTTTATACTATACTTGTTTGAAGTACCATTAGTGGATCCTCTAACCTTGACATTTGTTTTTATCGTTGTTTAATCCTTACGTTAATCTTTCATCTCAAAGTTCTCATTAATTTCTTCATCTTCTGCTTTTATTATTATTATTATTGTTATTATTATTATTTACATTCTGTTTATATTATATAATATATATATCTTTGATCTTTTCATAAACTCAGTATATAGGCTGGAAACCTGTGACCCGATCTTTTAAGATCATTCTCAGGTATAACAACGCCACGTACTGAGTATTATAACTATTATTATTAATATTACTATTACTATTATTGTTATTATTGTTATTATCGTTATTGTTGTTGTTATTGTTGTTGTCTTGTTATTTATAATTTATACAGTTAACCTCTCTGTGGTTCGACCCCGGTCTTACCGGGTTATTTATTACTTCGACACTCCTGCACTTGGGAGAAGACATCAAGCTTTTGGTCGTGTCATACAACAAGTTGACCTATGAATCCTTTTTACCTTTTGTCTCACATAAAAGACCTACTACTTGCCTTTAGGGTGTATGCTCCCTACCTTTTGTTTTGAAACAAAATAAACCCTTCTCGAAGCATTTTTGAACTTAAGACTTATGGGTGACATAATGGCCGCCACTCAGGAAATTTTCATTGTAGAGTTTGGATAAGAATCAAGATTCTTGTTTTATCATACAAAAGTTACGACTATATGTCACCCTTTGAAGGGCAAGTTTATCATATAGAACATTCATTTGTTTAAACATGCATGCTCGTCAGTTTGGGATAAAAGGCCCCCCAATTATGTTTTCCTCGCCAGAATCAAGAGTTGTCGACATCCGTCAGTGTCAAGAAGGATTTGCTTAAGCCTCCAATAAAGAAACATAGCTTGTGGTAATATGGTTCTCTGTTTTAACATGGACTCAGCTAGTGACCTGTGCCGAGATGCCGTCAATGAAATGCTGACACGCTCATCAATGGGGACTGTGGGGAAATGTAGGCTTTTGTCTAAGGAGTACAACAAGTTGACCTACGAATCCTTTTTCACAAACCTACACAGCCAAAGAACCAACATTGTCTTTGGTTTTCTTATCCAAAGCATAATCAGGAACGAATATCAGTTTTCCTTTGTTTCAACTAATAGTTTGAATACCCATACACAAATCCCCTTTGATTTCTTCCAAAGCACGTGGAGATTGTGTCATCAACAAATCAAGGAATTCTACTTCGTCGCACACATAATAAATCATGTTATTATGTGGGCGACCTTTCTATCCAACAATGGAAAAAGATCTCGAATCCAAAGACACGATATGATACCATAGAATCTAACCTAATGATTGAAAGGTCAAAGCCTTTATGATATAAGATTGTTAGATTCTCGAAGCCCAAGTGTTGCTCACATAAAGAATTCTATATGTACAACTACATTAGAGTCGAGTTGTTTGAATCAACAACTTGGAAATGGAAGTTGTTGGACGAAGTGAAGTTGCCTCATGAAGAATCCCTTCATCGCATAACAAAAGTATCTGTAAATGGCTCACTTCATTGACTTACTTGGAAGAGAAACGTCTTTGCCTTTAATGTAAAAAGAGAGAATCATTATTTGCTAGCAGGGGAAGTGGGAATAAATAATGATTCTCACTTCATTGACTTACTTGGAAGAGAAACGTCTTTGCCTTTAATGTAAAAAGAGAGAATCATTATTTATTCCCACTTCCCCTCCTAGCCTCTTAGGGCAATGATAACAAAGATGTCAGACTTACTGAATACAAAGGAAAGCTCACCATGACCTGCATCGATAGGGAGAGAAATTTCATGGAAATATGGATCATGGAGGATAATGACAGAAAACAATGGAGAAAAAGGCATTCGATAAACATAGGGGTTTTAACAAGGAAAAAACCCCATATAAGTCCTTTGGCCTTCTGATGTCTAATGTTGTGTTGATGGGAGAATATTTTCCTGATGTGATATTCTTCAACTTTAAGACTAGGCACATTATCTGTTACGATTAGGGAAGGGCCTGCTCCATGAATGCTTCCCATTTCAGCTCACCTTTGCCACCAGGAAAAAAGCAGAGTTAGTTCATTGCCCCAAGGCATGGTTCTCTAGATGGAATAATCCAAATAAGATGTGAAGAATTGTAAGAAATTCAAAGATAATGTCAGAAGGTTGGTGAGCAAGACATGGGAAGATTTTGTGAAGAATGATATCCACGATCATATCGTCAATAGACCATCACCAATGAATGATAACAAGACATGGATAACTGATGAAGAAGTTGTTTTGAAATGTCATGTTGTCAATTTTGTTGCCCATCACTATGTTTTGGGATCACATCTCATTTTTTAATGGATTAAGCTTTATTCTTAGCCTTATTATTGTCTTGAAATAAAGAGATGTTTCGTTCAAATTTTATTTTGGAAAAATATTTTGATTGAACTCCAACACGCAAAATTAAAAGTCTTTTAATTCCAAAAAAGACTTGATGTTCATTAAAATGACAAGAGATGACTGAACCAATCTTGAGCTCATACACCACAAAATTGAACCACACATTGTATAGCTAAGTTTTAGCAGTATGTCTAATGACACGTAGTGGATTCGCCAGTTATGGATTCGCAAATCATGACTCTTTACAAATCCAAATCATTAAACTGAATGAGGTTAAAATTTATTGGTTTTAACCAACATTGCTTGAAATGAAAAAAAGTAATCTTTGATATGCTTTCACTTTCTAAAGATTATATCCCTTATGGTCCTTATTTGAGCCTAATAGAATATTTCTTTCAAAGAAACCCTGACTAGGATCACACTCCATATCAGGGGCAAATAAGAGATATTTTGAAGACACTGATAGAATCAATAGAAAAGAGAAGGATAGGAACAAAAGCCTAATGTTTGAGATAGGGCTAAAAAAAAATAGACATGGACTAGGGGTAGAAAATACCGATGTTGGTTTTTCTTTATCATCCAGACAAAGCAGTGAAGATGGGAACTGGAATCAATCAAGTCAAAGTTATTAGACACAATAAAGGCCAAAAGTCAAAAACCAAAAAGTGTTGAGCTACAAACATGACTTTTAAGGTCCGTGATAAAGCCCTTCAAATTGATCAAGATTGGTCATTCATCAAAAAATAGATTATGACCCATGTTAGGAGAATTTTGATTTTGCCCTTAACATTCCTCTGCAATAACAACAAGAGAAAGAGAGTTGATGGATAATTGATGTTGATCCTAGATCTTTGAAACCCTCAAACACATTTTGAGTTGGTGAAATCCCTTTCTTTCATAACCTTAAACCATAGCCTGCATTATATGCTTTGAAAAGCACTTTTTGATCAAGTAAGCAATCTGAACTGATAAATGGCACTCTCAAAAGCTTGAAGAGCCTTTTCATAAGAGTCATAGCTTTATGAATCAAGCTCTCTCAAAAGCTTGAAGAGCCTTTTCATAAGAGTCATAACTTCATGAATTAAGCTTTTGGTTATTATGCATGCTGATAAAATAAGAGCTCAAAAAAAAAAAAAAACAACAATCTCTCTTAATAAAGCTTGCGATTTGACATGAGCATCTTGTTTTTAAAATTCACACAATGGTCACCTCATCACGGACTATCAAAGATATACCCAAAATAAGAGTTTAAAATCGATAAAAAAAAACATGGGGGAAGCCATTTTAATCCTACAATAGGTCAATTTCTGTTTTCAAAATACATGACAATCAAGAAACTGTGTATTTTGAATAACATGTGTTGGATCATTGATAAAAAAAACTTGATTTTTTAAAGGACATCTCTGATTTCATTTCAACAAACTAGACTTTAAATAGACATGATCTTTGAAATGTGAGAATTGATTCCAGAACAAGGAAGATTGTCGAACAAAGAAGAACATCGATTGAGTTTGTGAAATCCTTGACATAAATGACATTGACACTTCTCGACACTCCTTGAGAAGTGGAGCAGCCAGGGGCAATGCATTTGAAACCTAAAAAGGAAGAGAAGCAAAATTCAGATTAGCTGGGGGCAAATAAAGAATTAAATGCCAAGTCAACGAAGTCGACTAAAGTTATGATTAGCATTTGGTAATGACAAGAACCTCCTGCGAGCATGTTCAAATCAATTGGGGGCAATGTTCAAAAACATCCCTTGACCTAGTGAACCCTCATCAGCAATCGGCATACAAAATGTTGCTACTCAATTTTTGATCCATGTTTTGATAAATTTTCAGAAAAATCCAAAAATAGAGAAAAAACAACAAAAATCCAAAAAAATATGTTTTTTAATATATTTTCATCATTTTAGCATTTTCAACGTCGTCTAAAAAAGAATTTAAACTTTTAAGGGTCTTTTAAATGCGTTCGGCTTTTCACACATCATTTTTAAAATCACTGATTTTCCTCGTAGAGTTGACGTTAATATTGCTCGTTTTAAAAAAAATACAAAAAAATAAGAAAAAATCAAAATTTACAAAAAAGAAGTTAAGGGACCAAATTTGGAGACCTAGCAACATATTTGCCTATAAATAAGAGTTTCCAACACTTGCACAAAGGGGTGCAATTTTGCAAATTCAAAAGGAACACAAGAAACCCTAAACCTAGCCCAAACTCTAACCGTACGGCAGCACTCCCACTTGGCAAAACAGAGCAGCCGCTGCCCCCCTAACTGGTTGTTGATTTTTTTTTCTTGGCCGCTCACCTTCCAGCCATCTTCATCTCACCTAGCTGTTGTGGCCTCATTCTCTTCTTCTCCAGCCACCATCCCTCTCTGCTATAGCTATCCTTATCCGTTCCCCCTGTAGCCGGCCATAGCCTTTCCTTTCCCTCAACTAAAACTGATCCAAACCTTTCCTCCCCGCAGCAAAGCTCCAATCGGCCTTTAGTTGACCACACACCAGTTATCTTCCTCTATGAACACATATCCTCTCCCTCATAAAAACCAGCCGCTGCTCTTCTTCCTCCAGCAGCTCACAACAGACCAGCCCGAACACAGCGGCGTTTCCAGACCTAGATCTGTCCGCCGTCGTCCTCTAGCTCATCTTGCACAACGCCATCACTGCCCAACTACTAGACCTGTCACCGAGTGAAGAAGGAAAGAACGGACGACATGAAGAAGAAAGAAGACAGAAAAGAATAGATCTAAAAAAGGAAAATCATAATAGATCTGGATAGAAATGGAGTAAAATCGACTATTGCGTGTGTTCTCTTTTCTTATTTTACAGGTCACCGCTGATGCAGGAGTGAGGAGGAGATCGTGCGGTTTTAGATCCAACGGACTGCGCTCCAACAATAGCAGCGGCGCCTGGGTTCACGCGTTGCCAGTGGCAGAGACGCGTGGACATACGCGCCGCCACTATTCCTGCGATTACAGAAGGACTTCCCTGCAATTCCTGGAGTTTTTAGGGGCTCCTTTTGAATGTGTGGTTTGTAATTTTTTATGAATTTGTTTTTTTTATTTATGATAAAATTGCAAAGAATAAAAAAGAATTTAATATTTTGATTTGTGCACGGTCAAGAATTATGAACTTATACGTAAGTCGTATTTCTAATATTGGACTAAGCTTTTTGTATTTAATGTGTTTAAGTTTTTGCAATTTTATCTTTTGTTTTTAATGTTTTTGTTTCCATGCATTTTATAGAATTGTTTCATGCATCACTTGTTTAATTTTGAAAGCACACATAAGCTTTTAGGTTAGGTGGGGAACTAGTGATCTGCCCTAAGACTATTGATCAGGGTTCATATGCGTGAAACACCCAACTCATATTTGAGTGTCTGCTTGGTAACGGTGCATATACATGCCTTAACCATTTCTTGCAATGCCCCTATATTGTCTTTATAAAGATCATCACTGGGCAGATATGAGACCCATTTGAGACCAGGTAGAAAACCTACCCATGTTCACATAATGAATAAAACATGTCCTTAGGTTGTATGTGCTATCGTTATTTGCATTAGGGCAAACCCTTCTTGAAGCATTTTGAACTCAAGACTTGTGGGTGACACAATGGTTGTCACTCAGAAAATTGTCATTGTAGAGTTTGGGCAAGAATCACGATTCTTGTTTCATCATACAAGAGTTACGACCATATGTCACCCCTCGAAGGGCGAGTTCATCATATAGATTACATGTTCATACATTTTTCATGCATGCACCGAGATGAAAAGTAGGTCCCCTAAGAGTTTACAACACTCGACGTTGAATGAAAAAACACGAAAGATGAAGAGTGTGCTCGCCGTAACGTCCATTTTTAAGAGTTGGAGTTTCTAAAGACATGTGTGACTCGCCTCTAGCTTACTCAAGCAAATATTGAAAAATAACTCTAGGAAAGTTCCTTCCAACCGACCAATCATCTTTGTTCAAAACCCAACAACGACTCTGCTCGAAGAAACTTTGTGGGGGCAAACGTGGTCAAGACCCTCAACACAATCCTGTATTTCTGTAAAATCTTTTGTGGGAAGGCTGACCGAAGGGGAATTACACCATCATTGCAGAATGGAGTCTGTTCTTGTTTTAAAAAAAAAAACTACCTCAGTTTGATCATGCCTGCAAAACTTCTTGATTTTTGTTTCAACCTGTTCCAATTTTTGTTGGTAGTTTGGCTCAAAATTCCACTAGACTTTCCTTGACAAATGAGCCTTTATTGTTAATAGGATCATGTGCTAATAACATACCTTCATTTTTGTTGTTGTTTCATGCAAATAACACATTGACCATAACCTTTAAGCATGAAACCATTACACCAAGAATCTTTGGGTATGTTTCCCCATTTCTTCCAAAACTATGCATGATCGCACATGTTCATAAGGATTTTTGGGAATTCAAAGTTTAGTACAAAAACAAAAATCATGTTGATGTTTGTCCAAAGCAAAAGAGTTTTGGAAAATTCAGGTGATTCCTTAGAAAGTTAACCATCCATACACCTAGAAAACCTAAAAAAAAAAAACAGAGATGAAAAAAAAACATCATGAAGTGACTCCAAAAGCTGAGTTTTATTTGAATGAATAATGAGAAATCACATTGTATACTCGCATGAAAGCAAGGCTTACCGATCCTAAATACATGAGTTTGAAATGAAGAAAGACCATCTTTGATAATCTTTTCACGAGGCTAAAATATATCATTTGCAATCCCCTTTTGAGCCTAATGCTTTTCTTGAGATAAATAACCTTGGCTAGGATCACACCCCATACTGGGGGCAAGTGCGATGACATAGAAAAAACCTTAAAGATTGAAAGTGCCTAAGCAACACTAGGGGACATAGAAGAAAATTCTCAATTCAATTCCAAAAATTTCAAAAAATTCCTTGTTAAACCTTCCTTCACATAGCCTCATCCCCAAACCTGATTTGAATACTTGGGGGCATGATCAAGCTAGGGGGCAATCAAAAACATCTGGAAGAGTTGGCTCCATGATTCCCTTTTCTAAGAAACTGTTGGGCAAAATTGGCAACCCTTGAGATAAAGGGGCGGAGGACAAAGAAGTATAATGATATCAAGTCTTTCTCAGGGGTCAAGATCACAAGAGATGACTCGGGTAAGCAAGAGCAAAAAAGTCGTTGAAGTTCACTACCAACACTCGAACTTTTGAGAAAAGAAAGACACCATGAAGAAATGGGGACCTATATTTCTCAGGTAAGTATACATGCATATTGACCAAAATGCATTACTTTCAACATTGTCAGATCAGTGTTTCATCATCACCTTTTGGGTAGTGCATTTTCTAACCCTACCTCATTTCGAGTGCGCTTTTAAGCCACCATCTCTTGTGTAGTGTGTTTTCTAACCCTACCTCATTTCGAGTGCGCCTTTGAGCCACCATCTTTTGGGTAGTGCATTTTCTAACCCTACCTCCTTTTGAGCGTGACTTTTAGCCCTCACTTCTTAGGTAGTGCATTTTCTAACTCTACCTCCTTTTCGAGTGTGCCTTTGAGCCACCATCTATTGGGTAGTGCGTTTTCTAACCCTACCTCATTTCGAGTGCGCCTTTGAACCCTCACCTCCTTTTAAGCGTGCCTTTGAGCCCTCACTTCTCAGGTAGTACTTTTTCTAACCCTACCTCATTTTGAGCGCGCCTTTGAGCCCTCACTTCTCAGGTAGTGCGTTTTCTAACCCTACCTCCTTTCTAGTGTGCCTTTGAGCCCTTGTCAACTTTTTTCTAGGTAGGTCATCCATTACAACGCGACCAATTCTCCATGTTTTTTTTACCTGGGTAGGTCACCCATTACAATAAGGTCATTCTTCCACTTGGGTAAGTCACCCATTACAATGAGACCACTCTTTCCTTTTTCTCTAGGTAGGTCACCCATTACAATGAGACCGCACTTCACATTGTTTCCATCTAGGTAGGTCACCCATCATAATGAGACCATTTTTCATATTTTTTTCATCTGGGTAGGTCACCCATTACAATGAGACCGCACTTCACATTCATTCCATCTGGGTAGGTCACCCATCATAATGAGACCATATTTCTCATTTTTTCCACCTGGGTAGGTCACCCATTACAATGAGACCACTTTTTACACATTCTTTTGTTTTGATTAAATGAGGTCGCTAGATGGGATCTCAAGTAGCTTTGGTTAAAGGGAATCGTCGGATGGGATTTCAGGTTGACCGAGCTACGCATATTTTTTTGGTTTTGGTTTAATGAGGTCGTCAGATGGGATTTCAGGTAGCATTGGTTAAAGGGAATCGCCAGATGGGATTTCAGGTTGACCGAGCTACCCATATTTTTTAGTTCTAGTTTAATGAGGTCGCTAGATGGGATCTCAGGTAGCTTTGGTTAAAGGGAATCGCCAGATGGGATTTCAGGTTGACTGAGCTACCCATATTTTTTTAGTTCTAGTTTAATGAGGTCGCCAGATGGGATCTCAGGTGGCTTTGGTTAAAGGGAATCGTCAGATGGGATTTTAGGTTTACCGAGCTACACACAGTTTTTAGTTCCAGTTAATGAGGTTGCCAGATGGGATCTCAGGTGGCTTTGGTTAAAGGGAATCGCCAGATGGGATTTCAGGTTGACCGAGCTACACACATTCTTTGGTTTTGGTTAAAGGAGGTCGCTAGATGGGATCTCAAGTTAATGGAGAAAAAAAAAAAACAAATAGAGAAAGTTCAAACCCTGCCATCATGAAGAACATTTTTATTTGGTTCTGGTTAAAGAAGATCGTCAGATGGGATCTCAGGTAAACAAGAAAAAAAAAGAGAAAAAAAAACAGAGAGAAAGAGAACAAAAAAAAGAGAGAGAGAAAAGAGAGTAAGGTCTTTAGATGAGTGGATTTAAAAAGTTAGGAAGACAAGTTTTTCCTTACAAAGCTTACTATGCAAAACATTGAGGAGTTCTGCTTCGTAAGCATTGTAAAGAGGGGGCATTTGTTGCTACCCAATTTTTGACCCATGTTTTGATAAATTTTCAGAAAAATCCAAAAATAGAGAAAAAGCAACAAAAATCCAAAAAAAATATATTTTTTTAATATATTTTTGTCATTTTAGCATTTTCAATGTCATCTAAAAAAGAATTAAAATTTTTAAGGGTCTTTCTAACGCGTTCGACTTTTCACATGTCATTTTTAAAATCATTGATTTTCCTCATAGAGTTGACGTTGATATTGCTCGTTTTAAAAAAAGATACAAAAAAATAAGAAAAAATCAAAATTTACAAAAAAAGAAGTTGAGGGACCAAGTTTGGAGACCTAGCAACATATTTGCCTATAAATAGAAGTTTCCAACACTTGCATAGAGGGGGGCAATTTTGAAAATTCAAAGGGAACACAAGAAACCCTAAACCTAGTCCAAACTCTAACCGTACGGCAGCGCTCCCACTTGGCAAAACAGAGTAGCCGCTCCCCCCCACTGGTTGTTGATTTTTTTTTTCTTGGCCACTCACCTCCCAACCATCTTCATCTCACCCAGCTGCTGTGGCCTCACTATCTCCTTTTCCAGCCACCATCCCTCTCTGCTACAACTATCCTTAGTCATTCCCCCCTGTAGCCGGCCAAAGCCTTTCCTTTCCCTTAACTAAAATCGATCCAAACCTGTAGATCCCTCAGTCATTTCAGCCTCCCCTCCTTTTGGATTTTGGTTTTCTTCCCCTGCATTTCCTTCCTGGTTGCAACCTCCCCGCAGCAAAGCTCCAATCGGCCTTCAGCTGGCCACACACCAGTCATCTTCCTCTATGAACACAAAGCCTCTCCCTAAACAAAACCAGCCGCTGCTCTTCTTCCTCCAGCCACTCACAACAGACCAGCCTGAACATAGCGACGCTCTCAGACCTAGATCTGTTCGCCATCTTCCTCTAGCTCATCCTGCACAGCGCCGTCACCGCCAAACCGCTAGACCTGTCACCAGGTGAAGAAGGAAAGAACGAATGCCATGAAGAAGAAAGAAGACAGAAAAGAATAGATCTAAAGAAGGTGCGTGGACAGACACACCGCCACTATTCCTACGATTCCAGAAGGACTTCCCTGCAATTCCTGGAGTTTTTAGGGGCTATTTTGTAATTTTTAAATTGTTTAATGTAAATTTTTTTTGTTTAGTTTTGAATTTTTATAATTTATAATATGGATGTAAAAAAGAAAAGAAAAGGAAAAAAAATATAGTGAACGTGAATGTGTGGTTTGTATTTTTTTATGAATTTGTTTTTTTATTTATGATAAAATTACAAAGAATAAAGAAGAATTTAATATTTTGATTTGCTCGCGGTTAAGAATTATGAACTTATACGTAAGTCGTATTTCTAATATCTGATGAAAAAACAAAATTTTTAAAACTTCTTTAACATGTCAAAGCCACGAAGCAGCTTACCTCAAGTACGGTGCGTTAGGGGTGCTAATACCTTCCCTAACAACAACCAGTCCCTTACCCGCGAATCTTTGACAAGACCAGTACATCCGGTTTCCTAGTAGCCTTCAATAAATTACTAGGTGGCGATTCCCAACAAACCAATCAACAACAAAACGCATAACAAAATAAATCGCCAGCCGATGCCGCGCGGGTGACGTGCGACAGAAAGATGTACTTGAAGAGCATTTTCATGTCATCATCCTTTGAAAAATGGATATTGATCAGTGTGGCCATATAGTTGCATTTGAATGAATGATAAAAGGATGCAATTCACCAAAATGGAAAGTGGCACAAAGATATACTTGAAGGACATCTTCATGTCGTCATTCTTTGAAAAGTGGATATTGATCAATGTTGGCATATAGTTGCATTTGAATGAATGATAAAAGGAAGCAATTTACCAAGACTGATTGTGGAGCAAAGATGTACCTGAAAGACATCTTCATATCGACATCCTTTGAAATATAGATATCGACCGATGTGGGCATATGGTTGCAAGTAAATGAATACCGAAAAGATGCACACCACCAGGACTGATAGTGGAACAAAGATGTATGTGAAGGACATTTTCATATCATCATCCTTTGAAACATGACTATTGACTGACAAGGACACACGATTGAATAAGAATGAATGGTGAAAAGAGGCACACCTCCAAGATTTGTTATGGAACAATGCTGCACTTGAAGGATAATTCCATATTATCACCCTTTAAAATATGGTTATTGAAAGATGTTATCACACAATTGCATTAAATGAATGTCGGAAAGGCACCCACTTTGAAGGCTAACTGTGGGAAAATTTGTTTTGAACCTAAATGCACACTTCATCGCATGAGTATAGGTGATAAAAGCAACATCATTGATGAGGCCGAGACATTTCTTTTCACAATCTGATTAGAAGAGCTGAGAGGAATCTATTGAGAAGAACACTAAGCATACAACCATGAGCCTTTGTACTGCAAGCTATTAGATGCATGTCTGGATGATTGGATAGTTTCCAAGAAGATTGATGATAACATATACTTGAAGAGTATTGTTTTAACTGGGGGCAAGTCCATGACTGATTGGGAATCTACAATGAGGTTAAACACTAAAAAACCTCTTGATGGGTGTTGGCAAAACACGCACAACCAATCAAAGGACAATTCTTGAGAGAATCTAAGAGATGGATGATTTGTTCAACTCCTTCATGATGAATCAAGCAACACCACACTTGGAAGCATGGTCAGCTTGAGAAGCAACAAGAGTAGTAATCGGCACGGACAGCCCATGCTAGGCACTACACTTACATCTGAGTGGAAAGCTAGCACATGAATGAGCTAGTACATTAAAAGAATAAAGAAAGCTTTGAATAACAAACAAAGACACCCTGTGATGATGAAACATCGAAAAAAGGGGACCTATGTTTCAAATCAAATGAGGATGTATGCATGTCATCTAATGTCAAACATTGCATATATTTTTGATTTGTTGTAGAAAAATCCTCAATGTAGTCCAACAAGATTGGGGACAAAGAAAGAATCTTTAAGTTGATGAACAACAAAGAATCATGGTTTTGACCCTGGAACGAGAGGAAAATGAAATAAACCCTAACATTAGGGAAATCTCAAAGAAATAAAAAGATCAATGAAGAAGAGTCTTTAATTCAAACCCTATCATCTTGAAGAAGAAACATTTTTTTGGTTAAAGAGAATCGCCAGAAGGGATCTCAGGTTAACCACCATATGAAGATTTTAGCTTTGGTTGAAGGGAGTTGCCAGATGGGATTCCAAGTTAACCGAGCTATACACAAACTTTGGTTCTGGTTAAGGGGATCAACGAAGGGATCTCAGTTTAGCCTAACCACACACAGACTTTGCTTCTAGTTAAAGGGGATTGGCGGAAGGGATCTCAGTTTAGCCTAACCACGAAGATATTTTGGTTCATGTTAAAGAGGATCAGTGAAAAGATCTTAATTTAGCCCAACCACAAACAAACTTTGGTTCTGGTTGAAGGGAATTGCTCTAAAGGTAGAGTTTCAAATCAACTAAGTTTTGAGAAGAACAGTTTTGAAAGTTCACTTTTGTTTATCTTTACAAAACTTACTATGCAAAGTCTTTGCTTCGTAAGTATTCTAAAGAGGGGGTATCTGTTGTAACCCATTTTTGGGTCCTCACAAAAAAAAAGAAGAGAAAATACAAAAAAAAATCAATCAATAAAAAAAAATCACAAAATATAGTAGGAAAAAAGGATGTCAAAGCACCCAGAAAATGACAAAAACAATTAGTTGATGAGATTAAAAAAAAAGATTCGAATTTGACAGTATATCATTGACCGATGAGAGCCTCGTTGATAAAGAAAATTCGATTTGAGGAAGAAAAGTACAAAATCATATGTTTATGGACTCAATTAAATTTTATTGAAGGTTTAATTGAATTTATAGAGGGTTGATTACAAGAAAAATTGATTTTTAAGTCAATTTAGGCTTTAATTGAAAGAAATTAAAGTTCTAGGGTCAAAGTAGAATTTCTGAGAGTTGATTTCCTCAAATCAGAGGCTTAATTGCATTAGATATTGAAGTTTGATGGCCAATTAGGGATTTGATTGAAGAAATCCAAAACCAAGGACCAAATTGGAAAAGACGCGTAAATAAAGGGACTGAAATTGACCAAATCAATGGTCAAATTAAAAAATTGGAAGTTTATTGATCAATTAAGGGTCAAATTACATAAATCCAAAACCAAAGACCAAAAAGAAAAATACGCTGAAATCTGGGGTTTAAATTGAAGTTCTTCATGGGTAAAATTGAACAAAATTAAAAGTTTAAAGCCGATTAGGAGTGTAGATAGAAATAAATTACAAATTGAAGGACTAAATCATAAGATACTGTTCATCTCCTTCTCTAGCGAGGCTGGTTGGGTGGCCCACTTCCCAAGGCATTTGGCGCCTTGGTTCTTCACCAAATTGGATGAAACATATATGCAAACGATCCTGTAATACCTGACTACATGCTAGTGTAAACTGTTTGGGCTGATCGAGGCTACAGAAGCGGTGGCACCGCCCTAAAGTGGCCAACCCAACCAGCCATTTTCCTGCACAAAACTAACAACTCATCATTGCTACTTTAAGCTAATGGTTGGGATGCTTTCGGGTCGAACCAAGAGTTGAGATTTTGCACCAAAAGAGACAAAGTGTCTCTCTTCCACCACCTATAAATAGACTTTATCTTCATGCTCTAGAGAGGGAGGATCGGGGGGTCCAAAGTTAAGAAAAAATCATCTTTTTCTGTGTTCCCAGCTGCTGCTCCACTCTCTGTTTCTCTCTCCTCCGTGGCCTCCTGCCACAACCACTAGAGCCACCTCCAGTTGCCACCATCCTCCAAGTCGTCAATAACAGCACCTGCACCGTGAGAAACGAAAGAAGAAGCAAAAATAGAGACAGTTAGAGGGAGGAGATCAGTGAAAAAAAAAAGAAACCGAAAGAGAGAGATAGGGGAGTGAAAGAGCAGGAAGGAGGAGAAAGACAAAAGAAAAAGAAAGAGGAAGGAGAAGAGCCACCGTTGCTCTACCACTACTGACAACATCACCACCGCCAAAGAATAAATGATGAAGAATAGGACAAACACAAGAGAGGGGCAGAGGCAGCAGGAAGAAGAAGAAGTAGCCCCTTGCAGCAGCCACCGTCTGCCACTACAGCAACACCGCCTGGGTTCCCAGCCACCACTACCCCAGCTACAAGCTGTCACCAGCTTAACTTTTAGAGCGCCTCCACTCTAGGTAGCTTTCCCCCTCCCCTACCACATTATTTGTTCACCTTCATTTGCATGCAGAACGTGAGTAATTCATATTCTGCAGCAAATCAAGTTTAATTAAGGAAGTTACTGTGTTGTGCACAGTAACCAGCCCTTTTGTGCTACCGAGCTAGAACATTAGCCCAAGCCACTCGACTAGGCTGAGTCTAGCCCCGTACCTGGTAGGCCTAATTTTTCCTTTTTTGGGACGGGTTTGGCCCAGCCCAAAATGAGGGGGACCGACCCAAACAATATATTCAAAAAATCATTTTGGAAAATCTATGATTTCCCTACGTATTTTTCTATGTTATTTTGATTAATATCGGTTTGTATTTTTACACCAAAAAAATACAAATCTGGTATTAAAATATCCGGTTTTTATTATAAAAAAAACATGTTTTTGTTTTCATGCATACACCCAAGTCTCTAAACTGCAAAAAAAAAAAAAAATCATATTGTATTTTCATACAACAAAGAAAACTGTGTGTGTGTGTGTGTGTTTTAGCATGCATTTTAGCTTTAATAACCAGTTTATTAAAATCACGAGAAGTTGGCCAATATTTCAAAAATGCTAAAAAATTATTTTGTTTTCTTAATATCAAGGATTGTGAATTTATATGTAAAACGTACTCCTAATATTAAAAAGGTAGTTTTTTTTATATAGACATTGGAATGGTTAGGCTTTACCTCATAAGATAAGAACCTTCTTACTAAGGAGGGCTTTTCTTGAACCATAGACAAACTGACAATTAGAAACCACAACAAGACTTTAGATTTTATCAGACAACAAAACAATGCAGCTTCCCTTAGGTAAAGTGTATTTGAGGTGCTAATACCTTCCCTTTATGCAATCAGTCTCTGTACCTGATCTCTGAGACCAGTTAGGGTTTCTAGTAACCAAAAACTAGGTGGCGACTCCCATTCCATTTTTTTCCACTAATAAAAGACAAGAATTCCTTGTCTTCCCATATCTGCCAAGAAAGACATACATACCACACCTGATGAGGGTGGTCGGCGATCGCCGTGATGCTGCACACGTGTGACACCCTCTACCAAGTTTAGGTGGATTCAAGCAATGTTGATGCTACGGTGAAGCCACAAAAATGACCAACCAATCAGCATTGACTGAGACATCCATTTACAGAAAACCACCTAAATCTTTCGTGTGTTTCCACTTAAAAATCCTTAAAAGGTTCTTATCATGGGTTTAAAACCCAAATCTTTCGTTGTAATGAAACACCTTACAAGCCTTCAAGTTCATTACAAACCCATCTAAATCCAAAACCATTAATTTTGTGGTAAAACTAGCTTAGTTTTGGACTTTCTTTGCTCATGCAAAGTTTCAAAGGAAAGCTTGGAAACTCTTGTCATTTGGAATAGCATGGAGTATTTGGTGACTCAGGAATGGCATAATTTTTAACGGAATCCTGCCAAATTTTCAACAAATGACACAATTGTTTTCGATCTGTTCAAGCTGTCTCTTGTAATTTTTTTCTAGTTGGCTAAGCTCTTCAATAAATCATCTACTTTCATTTATATATATATAAAAATCCTCGTGATATTTTGTTCGATAATCGAAGTGCAGAGAGAATTTTTATCTTCTTGATATTGGATGGAGATAGCTAGCAAGGTGATAAAGTAAAAGCAAAGAGTATAAAATATGTTCCTCTCCCTTTCACTTTATCTATACATATTTTGCACATGAAGGAATATATATGGAGAATGCAGCCATTTGTAACGTGTGCCTCAACAACACGAAAACCCTAATCTGTGAATGTGATGCCACAATCCGTCCTCGCGGGCGATCTATCGCTTGCATTTTGCTTTCTTCTTTATCGTTTGTGCATAAAGCTGACATTCTTTTTCCACTCGCCGCCTACACTATTTCTTCCTGAGGATCTTATACTCTCTCTCTCTCTCTCTCTCTCTCTCATGTTAGCCGTATATGCTGGCCAAGTATGTAATGCATGTGCATACATATTCTTGTACCCCAACATTCGCCATGCATACATGTGCACTGGTACAATAGACATCCATCACCTGTAATGATCAACCTTCTATTTGCTTTGAATAAATTTGTAAGATTTTAGGGCACACCTTAAAACTACTTCCTATGTAGGTAGTTTCAATTTTTTATCCAAACTATTTTTTATATTAATTTTACTATCAATTTTTCAAAAATTCTCAATTAAAACTTCCATCAATAAGAGCTTTCAGGCTAGAATCACGTGATGGTTTGAAAGGATTTCAGACCTTCATAAGTCTTAAAGGTTGTATGGGCGGGATACATTCAACACATGACGCCTATGTGTTTCACACAATAATCATTATCCAATGCGGATAATCAAAATTCATTTGTTCACGGTTCCATTCGTTTTGTATGTGAAGCAGATGGTAGGATTGTTTTTTATTACATCCATTTTTTATTAGTTTTTTTTATAAATATATTTAACTGATAACATTTTTATCTTGCAGGCTACAATTCTTATACGTGAGCCAAGCTCGATGGAGCTTTTTGTTGAAATGAATGTATGGAGTGATGACCGCTAAAAAAAGGTGTAGCAGTTCATGGATAGCCAAGCTCAACACTTTATGGTATGTTGGTTTTTCAACCTTTTTTTTCTTATGTTATTATTCCTTGAATTTGATGAATTTATTTTTTTCTTTCCAAGATACATATAACAGCTGATTGAAGAAGAGATACAGGGACGATACTTGCATCATTTAGATCTCGATCCAGATTTGTGGTTGCAAGCATGATCATCCTATTGACCTAATATAAATTAGGTGTACGGACTCTCTAATACTATGGTCGAGAACTTGTAGACAACTCGTAGTTCGACCGTTGGATGTTTGCAATCAATTTCAAGCACTCAAACTCTAAAGTTCACGGCGATATTAGACCAAGTACAGGCTCGGACGACCCATCTTAATAAAAAAAAATGCGAACTACTCATAATTCTGACGACGACAAGCCTCCTTGTCCTCTAGCTTCGTTTTTATTTTAGATTTATTATATTTGAACGTCTAAATGTTTAAATTTGTAATAAATATTTGATTTTTATATTATTTTAATTATTTTTCTACTTCTGTTTAATATGTTTTTTCTTAAATATATTTTTAAATTATTATTGATTGGGTTACTAACGAAATAACTTCATTGGTGTATTATAGAGAGAGTTGGAAAAGAATTACTGCAAATATCACTGCTACTGTTAACTCACCAACAAAATTATAGATGATATTAAACCAGTGATATGTTATATTTACCGATGAATACACCGACGGACAAATCAAACATCGATGGCATTATATATGATTTTCCTGTTGATGATATGTTAAATTTACCCATATAGATACTGATGGAATGAAGCTGGTATTGTTTTTTTTTTTTTTTTTACGTGCTTTGTCTGTCTGTAATCCATTGGTATATTTTTTACTGACAGACCATAAATTATGTGATCCTGTGGACAATATATGTATCGATGAATTATGAGCATAAATACCAACATAAATTTTCTTCGATAAAACTGTTAAATTTGGTAATAAGTGTAGTGGATAATGTTTTTTTCATTCATAGGTTTGAAAGTCTACGGCTCCTCCAAAGTATTATAGAATGTATAGCATGTATATATCATAATAGAAAATTAATATAGGATTATTCTAATGTTGTAATCCCTACAGTTACTATTGTGTTCTGCCCTATATATATAAATAGGAAGGTTGGCTAAAGCACAATCTAACACATTCTATTATTCTCAACTTGGTATCAAAGCTCTAAAATAATTAAAACACTTTCCTCGTAGCCTCCCCTGCAAGGGAACAACCGTTTAATACATCTTTTTTTGTAGCACCAGTAGTCTAGTACTCTTCTCCTGCAGTGGCTCCTTTGCCCTCCTCTGCTGCCTCACCGCCTGTTTTTTCCCCTGCCATGGCTAGTGAACAACCCTCTTCAACCCTCATAATACTCCCTTCTTGCAACCTACATTTGATGTAGTTGTTGTCTCTGCTGCCGCAAGCATCATCTCCCTATCTCACACTCATCAAGTCATCTCCGTCAAATTAACAAACACCAATTATTTATATTGGCGTATGGAAATGCTTTTGTATCTCCTATGTCAAGGAGTTTTTGGTTTTGTTGATGGCTCCAACACATGTCCATCTCCACATGTTCTTGCTAGAGATGGTACCTCTCTTCAGGTAAATCCGCTCTTTCTTCGCTGGAAACAACATGACCAACTTATTCTGAGTGCTCTTCTTTGCTCCCTGTCCATGGAAGTTCTGCATCTCGTTGTTCGCTGCCAAAGCTCTTGTTTAGCTTGGCACACTCTTGAGCGAGCTCTCGCTTCCACCTTAAACTCTCGTATTATGCAACTTCATGGCTCTCTTTAAGATCTTCAAAAGGTGATGAATCAGTAACTCAATTTATGCAAAAAGCTAAGGCCTTGTTTGATGAATTGGCCGCTACTGGCCGGCTAGTTTCACTTGAAGATTTCAATTTATATACGTTTCATGGTCTTCGAGTAGAGTTTAAAGACTTAGTTACAAGTCTTATTACCAAGGCCGAACCTTTATCATATGCAAATCTTCATAGTCATCTCCTCATGCATGAATTTCTTCACAAATATTTAGCTGCCATACATGCTCCTTTACTACCCACACCCAGCACTCCACCATCTACCCTTGTTGCACAATGCCAGACCTTTGGAAATTCTAGTCGCAGCAGGGGCCGCTTCAATGGTGGCTGGCATCCCAACTAGTCCAGTAGCAGAGGCAACTAGTTTGCTGGCTTCAGACTTGATCACCGCAGCTTCCAAAGCTCCTCATTCGGTGACAGTCGACAAGGCTCATGGCAGGGCAATCGGCAACGCAATAGGGGCAGAATCCACGATGCCAACTGTGTTTGAATTTCAACCATACCACTCCCCACTGTCCTCAATTCCAGCAGCAGGGTTATGGCCAACAACCTACTGCCAATCTGGTGCAGCGCAACCTCTCCTCAACCAGTTCTGTTGATTGGTTTCCAAATATCGATGCCAATCAACACGTCACACCTGATCTTGCCACCTTGACTGCTTCAGAACCGTATCTTGGTAATGATAATTTGCATATTGGTGATGGTAAGAGCCTCCCTATATCTCATCTCGGTCATACAAAAATATATACACCACATCGTTCTTTTACCTTATCTATGTTCCTGCAATCACGAAACCTCTACTCTCTGCTCAGAAATTTTTTCTTGATAATAATGTTTATTTTAAATTTCACCCTCATGTGTTTTATGTCAAGGATCTCAACACCCATGAAGTCCTTCTCTCAGGTTAGAGTAAAGATGGTCTCTATGCTCTGACCAAGTCTTCTGTCACATCAGTTCCTCAAGCCTATTGGTCTCCTTGCACTTCTACCTCTACCGATTTATGGCATCGTCGACTAGGACATCCTACTTCACATATTTTTCAATTGTTAGTCTCGAAAAATAAGATCATTTGTAACAACACACATCTTAATTTTCAATGTCAAAGTTGTCCTTTAGGAAAATCCTCGTGTTTGTTTTTAGGACCTACGGGTCACAAAACTTCCGCTCCGCTTGAATTAATTTTTAGTGATGTAAGGGGCCCTACTTCCCTCTTTTTTTCAGATGGCTATCATTATTTTGTTATCTTTGTTGATGCTTATACTAAATATGTATGATGTTATCCTCTCGTTCCCAAGTCTGATGTTTACTCTGTTTTTCATCAATTTCAGACTCACGTTGAACATCAATTTTCATTAAAAATAAAATCTGTTCAAACTGATTGGGGCAGTGAATCCCAAAAATTGTCTATATTTTTTCAGGCCGTTGGTATCCATCATCGTCTGATTTGTCCTCACACTCATGAACAAAATGGCACAGTAGAATGTCGTCATAGGCATATTGTGGAAACAAGTCTTACTCTTTTAGGGCAATGTAAAGCACCTTTTTTATTTTGAAATTATGCTTTTGAAACCTCTATTTATCTTATAAATCGCATGCCTACTCCTGTTCTTGCCCATTGATCTCTGTTTGATTGTTTATTTCAATGGTCTCCTGATTATCATTTTTTGCGTACTTTAGGTGTCTCTGTTTTCCTTTTCTGCATCCATATAATAATCATAAATCAATTTTTTGTTCCTCTCCATGTGTATTCTTTGGTTATAGTTTCTCGCATCTTGGTTATCGATGTTTTGACATTGCATTTCACTGTATTTATATTTATCGTCATGTCCGCTTACATAAACAAGTGTTTCCATTTGATAATTCTGAACAGATTGCAAAGGTCTCGAACACAACCCCCGCCCAACCTGCTACTGTCACCCTCCCAATTCTGCTCCATCACCCACCACTACCCACTTCCAATAGCCACCAGTACTCAACTCTGCCACTCCAAACAGCCACCCGACCACAGCTTTCGCCCATCCCTTGGCCATCATCCCATGCTTGTTTATCTAACCCTTATGATGCAGGTTCAGCTCGTCAATTGGTCTCATCTCCTCCTGGTCTTGGGGAAATCTCTAGTCCCTCCTCTACTTTTCCCTCCTTGGCCAGTATTCTTACAGATTCGATCTCTACTTACAGCCCCTCCTTTACTAACAGTCCTATGCTTGCGGCTGCTTCTTCATCATCCTCTCCAGTTGGTCTACAACTTATGGTTGATTTATCTTCTTATCAATTGCCATAGGTCTCCTCACTGCCACCATCTTCCCCTGCATCTCCACCAGCAAGCAGTAGACATCCTATGATTCTCAGACCACGACAGCCGAAGACAACAAATCTGGTTGCTTCAGCTACCGCCACCTCTACCTCCACACGGGTAATGCATTCTCCCTCTTCTGAGCCTTTTGCATTTTCTGATGCTAACCGGTATGCAATTTGGCATAATGCTATGTGTGATGAGATCGCCACTTTACACTCTAATCGCACTTGGTCTTTAATTCCCTTTCATCCTTCGATGAACGTTGTTGGCAGTAGATAGGTATATCGGATCAAACATCGTGTTGATGGTAGTATTGAGCATTATAAAGTGTGCCTTGTTGCTAGAGGTTTTACCTAGCAGGAAGGCATTGATTATTCTGAAAATTTCAGTCCATTTATTAAGCAGGCCATCATCCGATTGGTTTTCTCTATCGCGGTTTCACAAAATTAGAAGATTCATCAGCTTGATATTCATAATGCCTTCCTCAATGGCGTTCTTACTGATGAGGTTTACATGAAATAGCCTCCAGGTTTTGTTGACTCTTCTCTTCCATCTCATGTGTGCAGATTGCACAAATCATTGTATGGTTTGAAACAGGCACCGAGAGCATGGTACACTCGTCTTAATGATTTTTTGCTCTTCATTGGTTTCCAAGCTTCTAAGGTTGACACATCCCTGTTTATCTTATTTGATGGTACTAATATCTTCTATCTCCTGGTATATGTTAATGATATTCTGTTTACGGGTAGCAACTATGATATGCTTCATCACCTAATACAGTTACTAAGCTCTGAGTTAACGCTTCGTGACTTAGGTGTTGTTCACTACTTTCTGGGTATTGATGTTCAGTTTATCGATATGGGTTGAATACTGTGTCAACATAAATATATTCTTGACATCCTCACCCGAGCTAGTATGACTTTCTACAAACCCGTTGATACTCTAGTCTCCCCTTCGAAAGTCACTATATTACCGGATCACTCATTCTCTGATCCTACACGATTTTGTCAAATCGTGGGTGCTCTTCAATATCTTACCTTCACCCGTCCAGATATATGTTTTGCTGTTAACAGAGTCTGTCAGTTTATACATGCTTCTACAAATTCTTATTGGACCACTGTTAAGTGTATTCTACGCTATCTTAAAGGTATGGTTTTCATATTACTCGAGGCTCCTCTTTTGCTCTACATGGATTTACAGATGTAGATTGGGTTGGTAGTATTGATGATCGCAAGTCTACGGGTGGCTATCTTGTCTTTTTTGGTCAGACACCGATTTCTTAGAAATCCAGTAAGCAACGCACATTTGCTCACTCCTTTATTGAGGCTGAGTATAAAGCCCTAGCTAATGGTACTGCTGAAGTCATTTGGCTTCAATACTTGTTAACATATTTGCAGGTTCCCTCAGTTTCTGCTCCTACCATTTGGTGTGATTGTATTGGTGCGACCTATCTCTCAGCAAATCCTATATTCCATGCTCATACTACGCATGTTGAAGTGGATTATCTCTTTGTCCGCGACCGCGTTCCCAAGAAAGAGATTCAAATTTGTTTTGTTCCATCTCAGGATCAACTTGTCAATGTCTTCACTAAACTACTTTCTGTTGCATCCTTTATTGCTTTTCGATTCAAGCTTCGGGTCGATCCCCTACCCTCAGCTTGAGGGGGCATATTATAGAATGTATAGCGCATATATATCATAATAGGAAATTAAAATAGGATTATTTCAATGTTATAATCCCTATAGTTACTGCCGTGTTCTCCCGCATATATATAAATAGGAAGGTTGGCTAAGGCACAACCTAACACATTCTATTATTCTCAACTTCAAGATTCAAACTTTTATTTGGTTGGCCATTTAACATAAACTATGTACAAGATCTTTCTTATGTAATCGTCATCTCTAATCCTTGGATCAGTCTTTTTGTCCATTATGTACAACAATTATAGAAACCTCAGATCATATATTGATTCGCTGTCAATTTGCATTAAAATTATGGACCAAATTTTTTTCATGGTGAGGAATCTATTGGTATGTTTCACACACACTTGATGAGCTACTGCAGCAATGGCCAATGATGATTAAAGACAGGTTTTAAAGGAAGGCATTGCATCTACTCTTTTTTGGTGTTCCTTTGAGCATTTGCTTAACCAGAAAATTTTGGTTTTCAATGATGTTAAACCAAATTTAAACTTATCTTTTTCTCCAACACTCCATCGAATATCTGTTTGGTTAAGAGATTGTGAATGTCAATTTTTTTACACGAGTAATGATTTTCATATCAGTGCTAGCTGCATTGTAAGCTGGAAAAATATCAAAAGACAACGTTGTCAAATGTTTGTATAGTAACTCTTTTGTTTCTATTTCTTTTCTTTTTTGGCACTTCTTTATGTAAAATCTTTAACTTTTCATGGTGGCCATCGCCTAATAGGCTAGCATGAGTTTTCAATAAATCTTTCTATCATTATAAGAAAAAAAAATCATATTTCAGTAATCTACTTGATTACTTTCATAATTGCAGTGATTCTTTATATGGAATGATGGGAGCTGCATTTGGACATAAAAGCTCCTATTTTTTCTTATTCTTAATCACTTAATTAACAGTTTAGAATTAAGTATTTTTCTTATACTTGTATCTGCTTGAAGAAAATAAAGTAATTCAACTGAAAACAAATAGATAAAAGCAGACTGTGACGTGAAAAATATCAATAGAAAAAAAAAAAAAAGGATGGTGCTGGGACCTCTTGGCATTTATCTCTTCGTTTCATGCACGGTCGATCACTTTAATCGACGAAAAAACCTATGTGCTCGAAAGCGAGGGGAGGCTTAGCTCATCAGCATCCAGAAACTTCTTGCATGCCCAGAAGAAGTTTCTGCCTTGCAAGAAATGTAGTCTATGCTTGCTCTGCTATATATTATTCTTGATAAATCTTCCTTTCACAGCTGTCCAAATTTAGTTTGCTAATAATTAAGTTGATGGCTCTGTGAAAGGTCCTTTCTTGATGAATTTGATGCGAATGTTAATGCAGTGTGAGAAAGGTCCCAACTGGATAGATTCAGCTCCTTTCTCCGGCTCGGCACATATGCCTCCATGTTAAGGGAATTCCTCAAAATGCACTTTGGATATATAGGAGTTCGAAAATCAAAAAGAAAAAGAAAAAAAGTGTGCATGTGTAAGAAAGATTACATGCATGTCGTCATTACTATGATAAATGTTAATCAGCCGTACAAAGAACACGTCTCCATTTCCGTGTGAAAGATTCTTTAAGGATATTTGCGGTGTTTGAAATAATTTTTTTTATTATTTTTAAAATCTTATCCAATCCCTATTTACAACGCAATACCAAAAAAGTGGCATCGTGCAATTACTTTTGATACGGTGAAACGCTTGCATTTGCGTCATGCAACAACCAATTGGTGATTTTCGAAACCGACCCATATATCTAAGAGAACATTCTTCTTTTTCTTCAAAATCAAATCTTTTTCTCTTTGCTACGTTCCTGCCAACACCAATCCACCCAACAACGCCCTCCCCAGAATTTTACCCTATATATACACATACGAGTCTCATGGAGTCAAGCACCTCGCAACAGCTTCCTAGCTCACACTGCTCTCTAGCTACATCATTTCTGACCACTGTTTCATTGGGCATTATTGTGCTCAGCTTTTTAACCTAATTTCCTGCTCGACGGCTGATTTGGAAATGGAGAGGGTGACAAAGTTGGCATCGGAGAGGCCAGTGGTGATCTTTAGCAACAGCACATGCTGTATGTGCCACACCATCAAGACTCTCTTCTGTGACTTTGGGGTGAACCCGGCTGTCCATGAGCTTGATGAGATGCCCGGAGGAAGGGAAATCGAGCAAGCACTCTCAAGGGCTGGATGCCCAACGTTGCCGGCCGTGTTCATCGGCGGTGAGATTGTTGGTGGAGCCAATGAGGTGATGAGCCTTCACCTTAGTCGTTCCTTAATCCCAATGCTTAAACATGCCGGAGCATTATGGGTTTGACCCATCGGATTATTACCTTCTTATCAGGCACTAACCAAATAAATGAGACGTGTTTTAGCTACTCTATACTATGTACGAGGAGATTATTAATAACACGCACGCACACATGCTAGTAATAATATTACTCAATAAATTATAGCAGGTGTCGGATGTGGATGTATTCGGAGACAATGTAGTTAGTAGTAGATCAAAGTGAGAATCCGTGTAATTGAATTTACGATATGGCATGCTCGTGCGCTGCCGTAGACTTATAAAATAAATGCTGTTGTAGGCTTATAAAATAAATATAATTGATAGTATTATAATTGTGAATCAGTACTAGATAAGTAATAAAAACTAAAAGTATAATGGAGCCAATATTTCATGACGGAAGAAAAAAGTTGTGTTGATAATCAAAAACTTTGAGACTGAACAAAATATTTTGTAGCAATCCATAGTGTTTTGTAAGGAAAGATATAGTGCTCTCGCTATATGATTTAGCTTTTCTGTTAATAAAAATTCAAAAAAATTACAAAGCTAAATTCTCCACCAACTTAATATTAAAAAAAAAAACCAACAAAGATAATTTCGGTAGGAAAAATGTTGTAGCAATTGACAATATTTTATGAGGAAAAATACAGTTCTTTCTCCAATAAAATTGACATAGATAATTTTAGAAAAAATCATAAAAAAAAATCATTTAGAGAAATATTATAGCAATTCATAGTGTTTTGTGAAAAAAGATAGAATGCTTTTCCCATATAATTTAGATTTATTGTAATTATAATTCTTAACCAACTCAATATTAAAAAAAAAATCAACAAAGATAATTTTGAAAAAAATCATAAGGGAAAACACTACAACAATTCACAGTATTTTAAAGAAAAAACAAATTACAAAGTAAAATTCTCAAGAAGCTCAATATTAAAAAAATAAAATCGACAGAGACAATTTTAGAAAAAAATAATAATAAAAAAGGAAAACAAACCATGTTGAAAACACTGTAGCAATTCATAGTGTTTTGTGATGAAAACTATAGTGCTTTCTCACATGATTTAACTTTATTTGTAATAACTTATAATTATAATTCTCAACCAACTCAATATTAAAAAAATAAAATTGACAAAGATAATTTTGAAAAAATCATAAGAAAAAAAATCATGTTGAGAGACACTCTTGCAATCCAAAGTATTTTGTGAGGACAACTACAATGTTTTCCCCACATGATTAAGCTTTATTACAAAGTTAAATTCTAACAAACTCAATATTAAAAAAAATAAAATTGACAAAAATAATTTTGGAAAAAATATTACAGAAATAGAAAACACAAAAAAACTAGAAAAAAACCATGAGGGAAAAAAGACTATGGCAATTCACAGTAATTTGTGAGGAAAGTTAGAGTGCTTTTCTCACATATTATAACTGTAATTTTTAACCAGTTTAATATTAAAAATAAAATAAAAAAAGATAATTTCAAAGAAAATCATCAAAAAAAAACATGCAGAAAAACACTGTAGCAATCAACAATGTTTTAAGGAAAAAAAATTACAGAACTAAATTCTCAATGAGGTCAATATTAAAAAAATAAAATCAAAAAAATAATTTTGAAAAATAAAAAAATAAAAAAATAGAAAAACCATATGGGAAAATACCATAGCAATCCATAGTATTTTAAAGAAAATAATTGTAAAGCAAAATTTTTAATCAGCTCAATATTAAAAAAAGTTAAATCGACAAAGATAATTCTGAAAATAAAATAAACAAAAAAAGAGGAAAGTTGAAAAAAAAAAAAGGAAAGTCATTTTGAAAAAATAAACAAAAAAAATAAACAAAAAAAAGGGGGAAAGTTGGAAAAAAAGTGAAAAAAAAAGATGAAAAAAAAACAAAAAAGTAAAAAAAAAGGAAAAGGGAATGCACTGTGGATTACAATCCACAGTGTATTGGATGTGGATAAACAGTGAATTCCCCACACCCTTTAGCTTATTACTTAATATGTATCAATATATATATATATATATATATATATATATATATATATATATATATATAAACTAGTTAATAACAATGATTAAAGTTCAATGTGAAATGTTAAAAGATAGATATAGATCATTATATGTGATCTCGTAAAAAATAATATGAATTCGATTGTATTTAAAGATTTCTTTTAACTAATTTCTTATTAAATCAAACAATAATTAAAAAAGATACTTACAAAGAGAAAAGCAACTAATTAAAATATAAGAGAAAAAAAATAAAAACCATATAAGGACGTTGATGATTTGATCACAAGGATGCACCCTCCCTTATTATAATTAATTATTAATTGCAATGATATCCATACTATACTGCAGATATACCAGATTCAAAAGCATATTTTTATTGGAGTTTGGAATTCTCAAAGAGCTGGAGTTCCACTCTATATGTTATCTTTGCAAAGGCCCCTTTCTGGGGCTTTGTTGCAGGCATCTCCCATTGCTGGAAATTTACTGGAAGCTTAAACAATTTGTGTGATGTTACTTTGTCCATTGTTTACGATTAACCCAAATCACTTTAGTTAACAATTGATATTTGCAATATTGCAAGGTCTTCTTTCTTCATTACACGACTGTCGACATAATTTACAGACCAGGAAGGGCCAAAAATGTCTGCTAGCTAAATGATCATATGTTCCTCTCCCTTTCACTTTATCTATACATCTTTTGCACATGAAGGAATATATATGGAGAATGCAGCCATTTGTAAAGTGTGCCTCAACAACACAAAAACCCTAATCTGTGAATGTGACGCCACGATCCGTCCTCGCGGGCGATCTATCGCTTGTATTTTGCTTTCTTCTTTATCGTTTGTGCTTAACGCTGACATTCTTTTTCCACTCGCCGCCTACACTATTTCTTCCTAAGGATCTTATCCTCTCTCTCTCTCTCTCTCTCTCTCTCTCTCTCTCTCTCTCTCTCTCTCTCTCTCTCTCTCACGTTAGCCGTATATGCTGGCCAAGAATGTAATGCATGTGCATACATATTCTTGTACCCCAACATTCACCATGCATACATGTGCACTGGTATAATAGACATCCATCATCTATAATGATCAACCTTCGATTTGTTTTGAATAAATTTGTAAGATTTAGGGCACACCTTAAAACTACTTCCTATGTAGGTAGTTTTAATTTTTTATCCAAACTATTTTTTATATTAATTTTACTATCAATTTTTCAAAAATTCTCAATTAAAACATCCAACAATTAGAGTGTTTAGGCTAGAATCATGTGATGGTTTGAAAGGATTTTAGACATTTATAAGTCTTAGAGGTTGTATAGGCGGGATACATTTAACACATGACGTCCACGCGTTTCACACAATAATCAATGTCCGGTGCAGATAATCAGAATCCGCTTGTTCACGGCTTTGTTCATTTCGCATGCGAAGCAAATAGTAGAATTGTTTTTTTATTACATCCATTTTTTATTAGTCTTTTTTATAAATATATTTAATTGATAATATTTTTTATCTTGCAAGCCACGATTCTTAGACTTGAGCCAAGCCCGATCGAGGTATGTTGGTTTTCAACATTTTTTTCTTATCTTATTATTTCTTTGAATTTGATGAATTTATTTTTTTCTTTCCAATACACATATAACAACTGATTGAATGAGAGATACATGGACGATCCTTCCATCCTTTTAGATCTCGATCCGGATTTGTGGTTGAAGGCATGATCATCCTATTGACTTAATAGAAATCGGAAGTACAAACTCTCTAACACTATGGTCGAGAACTTGCAGACGGCTTGTAGTTCGACCGTTGGATGTTCGCAATCGATTTCAAGCACTCAAAATCTAAAGTTCACGTCGATATTAGACCAACAAGTATAGGCTTGGATGAACCATCTTAATAAAAAAATATGAACAACTCACTGTTAGTTATGAAAAACTCTGTTGATTAGTAATGGAGATGAGATCACAGATGGGTGGTACATGTGCACCCCTAATTAGCCTCATGATTCTAGCAACGACAAGCCTTCTCGTCCTCCAGCTTCGTCTTTATTTTAGAGTTATTGTATTTGAACGTCCAAATGTTTAAATTTATAATAAATATTTGATTTTTATATTATTTTAATTATTTTTCTACTTCTATTTAATATGTTTTTTCTTAAATATATTTTTAAACTATTACTGGCGGGGTTACTAACTAAACAACTTCGTCGGTGTATTCTAGAGAGAGTTAGAAAAGAATTACTACAAATGTTACTGCTACTATTAACTCACCAACAGAATTATAGATGATATTATATCGATGATATGTTATATTTACCGATGGACAAATAAAAACATCGATGGCATTATATATGATTTTCCTGTCTATTATAGAATGTAATTATATAGGAAATATTGTAGTCATATTCTTATGTGGTAATCTCCACCTTTACTATTGTATATTGCCCTACTCATATATATAGAAAGGGTTGGCTAACCTATTAGGTTAAGCCTCCTAATTATTCTCAACTTGGTATCAGAGCCTCCTAATATTTCCTCTCTTTGCAGCCGGCCCTAATTTTCTCCCCATGGACTCTCCTCCTGCTGCCGTTGATCCAATCTCTCCCTCCACTGGTGATGCATCATCACCGGCCAGCCCTCTTCCTGCTGCTGGCTCTGCCGTTCCTCTGCCTCTTATGGGAACACAATCTACAACAATGGTTCCTCTATCAAACACCCACCATGTTGTGTCGTTGAAACTTACGAACACAAACTATCTTTATTGGAGAATGCAGATGAAGCCATATCTCCTTGGTCAAGGTGTTTTTCAGTTTGTTGACGGCTCCCTGCCGTGTCCTCCATCTCAAATTATTGATGCTTCGGCTGGTTCTTCCTCTGCCATCAGCCCTTCTTTTCTTCGTTGGAAGCAACAAGATCAACTTATTTTGAGTGCTCTACTCTCCTCTCTCTCCGTGGATGTGTTGCATCTTGTAGTCGATTGTTCTACTTCACATTGTGTTTGGCGCATGCTTGAGAAGGCACTTGCCTCTCCATCTAATTCTCGGATCATGCAACTACATGGCTCCTTTCAAGACCTTCGGCAAGGTGATGCATCGGTTAGTATGTATATGCAGCAAGCCAAATCATTATTTGACGAATTGGCTGCTGCTGGTCGCCCAATGTCCCTTGAAGATTTCAATCTCTATGTGTTTCGTGGACTTCGCGGTGAGTTCAAAGACTTGGTAACTAGTCTCATAACCAAGGCTGAACCGCTATCGTATGCTGATCTTCATAGCCATCTCCTTACCCATGAGTTTCTGCACAAGAACTCCTTTCACTCCATGGCTGTCGGTTCATCCTCTTCATCACTGCTGTCTTCTTCTTCTCTGCCGCAGCAGCCACCATTGCTGCCAACACCTCCGAATTTTGCTTATTATGCCATGACTAATCACAGCCGAAACAGGGGACGTTCTAGAGGTAATTGGCGCTCAAACACCAACCGATTTCAGGCCCCAAACAGAGGTCACTCCGCTGCAGATTGGAGGCAAAATCAGTGGCAGAACAGGCGCACCTCTGCTGCAGATTTTCGGCCAAATCAGGGGCAGTGGTCTGGACATGTCCGCTGCCAATTATGTTCCACTCCTGGCCATTCAGCTCTTCAATGCTATCAGTTTCGCAGTAGCACACAGCAGCCCTCTGCTCACCTTGCTGTTGCGAATGATTCTGTTGCAACGACTTGGTTTCCCGACACCGGCGCGAATCAACATGTGACGCCTGAGCTTGCAACTCTAACTGATTCTGCTCCTTATCTTGGTAATGATTTCTTGCATGTTGGTGATGGTAAGGCCCTTGACATATCCCATGTTGGACATACTACTTTATATTCCCCCAAACGCTTGTTTACATTAACTAATGTTCTTCGTGTGCCTCACATTACCAAACCGTTGTTATCTGTTCAGAAATTCTGTCGTGATAATCATGTTTATTTTGAATTTCACGATTCTGTGTTTTATGTGAAGGATCTCGTCACCAAGGAAGTTCTTCTTTCCGGTCGGAGTCATGATGGTCTTTATGTTCTCTCCGAGTCCTCGGCTACGTCAGTTCCTCAAGGTTTTTGGTCTCCTTGCATTTCCGCGACTGCCGACTTGTGGCATCGTCGTTTAGGTCATCCAACTCCTCGCATTCTAAATTTGTTAGTTTCTGATAATAAAATTATTTGTACGTCTAAACGATCTTTTACTCAATGTCAAGCATGTCCATTAGGCAAGTCATCCCGTTTGTCATTACGACCGACGGGTCACAAAACTTCTACCCCACTTGAATTAATTTTTAGTGATGTTTGGGGCCCTGCTCCAATGTTTTCTTCTGATGGTTTTCGTTATTTTGTTATCTTTGTTGATGCGCACACTAAATATATATGGTATTATCCGCTTGTTGCGAAATCTGATGTATTTTCCACGTTTCAACGTTTTCAGACACTTGTTGAGCGTCAGTTTTCTCTTAAAATTAAATCTGTTCAAACTGATTGGGGTGGTGAATATCGTAAATTAAATACATTTTTTCAAACAATTGGTATTCATCATCGATTAATTTGTCCTCATACTCATGAACAAAATGGCACAGTTGAACGTCGTCATAGACATATTGTCGAAACTGGCCTAACCCTCTTAGGCCAGTGTAATGCCCCATTGCGTTTTTGGAACTATGATATGGAATCATCGGTCTATCTTATTAATCGCATGCCTACTCCTGTTCTTCAAAATAAATCTCCTTTTGCGTGTCTGTTTCATCGCACTCCTGATTATAATTTTCTACGCACTTTTGGGTGTCTTTGTTTTCCATTTTTACGTCCATATCATGCTCATAAATTAGATTTTCGGTCTTCTCCTTGTGTGTTTTTAGGCTATAGCTCGTCTCATCTTGGTTATCGGTGTCTTGATTTAGAGTCTGGTCGTGTCTATGTCTCCCGTCATGTTCGGTTTCATGAATGTGTCTTTCCTTTTCAAAAGTCTGAACAGGTAACAACACCCCCGGTTCCCCCCACTCCACCTACCTATCTTCCATCACTGCAACCCCCTTCCTGTTTTCAACCTCTTCCTTCCCAACTCGGCAAAACACACAACCCACCTTTGCCCCTTGCCCCAACCCCCCAGCTTGCTCCCCTGCCCGTTGATTTAGCCGACCCTACCTCACCACCCCACACAACCATACTATCACCACGTGCTTGTCTTTCCAATGATTATTGTGCAGGAACAGGTTCTGACTTGCAGGATTCAGTTGCGGCACAACCCCGCACCTCCCCGGTTTCACCTCCTGGTCTGCAACTTTGTGTTGATCTCTCCTTTTATCCTCTTCAGCACATTCCAGGTACAGGTGCTGCTACTCCATGTCCCGCTGCTCCTAAACACCCCATGGTTCTTCGTCCGAGACAGCCCAAGACAGCGCTGATCACCACCACGGCAGCCACCTCTGCTGCTTCCTTCAGTCGGGTAACTTCTCCTCCCTCGCATGAGCCACTTATTTTTCCTGATGCTAACAGATATGAGGCGTGGCATAATGCTATGCCAGAGGAAATTCAGGCCTTACGCGCAAACAGAACATGGACTTTAGTGCCATTTCATCCATCCATGAATGTTGTTGGTAGCCGATGGGTCTACAAAATTAAACGCAGATCTGATGGTAGCATTGAGAGGTATAAGGCGCGCCTGGTTGCTAGGGGCTTCACTCAGCAAGAAGGTATTGATTACTCAGAAACTTTTAGTCCTGTTATCAAACAGGCAACAGTCCGCTTAGTGTTCTCCATTGCAGTTTCGAGTGGTTGGAAAATTCATCAGCTTGACATTCATAATGCATTTCTAAATGGAGTCCTTGATGAAGAGGTTTACATGAAACAACCTCCAGGTTTTGTTGATTCTGCACTCCCAGGTCATGTATGTCGATTGCATAAATCTCTATATGGGTTAAAACAGGCTCCGCGGGCTTGGTACACTCGTCTGAATGATTTTCTATTATCCATTGGTTTCCGTGCTTCTAAAGTGGATACCTCATTGTTTATCTTCTCGGTTGGTAGTGATATTTGTTATCTCTTGGTTTATGTTGATGATATTCTGCTTACGGGTAATAATGGAACTCTGCTACAACGACTCATTCAGCTACTGAGCTCAGAATTTAAACTTCGGGATTTGGGTGATGTTCATTACTTCTTGGGTATTGAAGTGCAGTGTACAGGTCTGGGACTTATGCTTTGTCAACATAAATATACACTTGATATCCTCACACGAGCTGGTATGTTATCCTGTAAACCAGTTGATACTCCTATTTCGGCATCCAAAGCCACCATTATGCCGGATCCATTGTTTTCTGATGCTACTCGTTTTCAGCAACTTGTTGGTGCTCTCCAATATCTCACTTTCACACGCCCGGATATTTGCTTTGCTGTTAACCGGGTCTATCAATTTATGCATGCTCCTACAGAATCCCATTGGGCTGCCGTGAAACGCATCTTGCGTTATCTCCGTGGTACGGCATCACATGGTTTACATATTACTCGCAGCTCTTCCTTTGCTTTACACGGTTTTACAGATGCAGATTGGGCAGGTAGTATTGAGGATAGAAAGTCTACAGGTGGTTATCTTGTGTTCTTTGGTCAGACGCCAATTTCATGAAAATCGAGTAAGCAACGCACTGTTGCTCGTTCTTCGACGGAAGCTGAGTACAAAGCCTTAGCCGATGGCACAGCTAAAGTTATCTGGCTTCAGTACTTGTTAACGGATCTTCAGATTCCAACTCCTTCTGCCCCTATTATCTGGTGTGACAACCTTGGTGCCACATATTTGTCCGCAAACCCTATATTTCATGCTCGCACAAAACATATTGAGATTGATTATCATTTTGTCCGAGATAGAGTTGCGAAGAAGGAGATTTAGATTCGTTTTATTTCCTCTCAGGATCAACTTGCCGATGTCTTCACTAAGCCACTTCCTACTGCTTCATTTACTGCTTTTAGATTCAAGCTTCGGGTAGATCCTCCACCCTCAGCTTGAGGGGGCGTATTATAGAATGTAATTATATAGGAAATATTGTAGTCATATTCTTATGTGGTAATCTCCACCTTTACTATTGTATATTGCCCTACTCATATATATAGAAAGGGTTGGCTAACCTATTAGGTTAAGCCTCTTAATTATTCTCAACTCTGTCGATGATATGTTAAATTTACTTATAGAGATATTGAAGGAATGAAGCAGGTATTTTTTTTTTTTTTGTGCTTTGTCTGTCTGTAATCCATTGGTATATTTTTAACCGACATACCATAAATTACATGATCCTGTCGGTAAAATATGTATTGATGAATTATGAGCGTAAATACTAATAGAAATTTTCTTCGGTAAAACTGTTAAATCTGATAATGAGTGTAATGAATCATATTTTTTTCATTCATAGGTTTGAAAGTCTGCGGCTCCTCCAAAGATTCTAACTATTATTTGGTTGGCCATTTAACATAAACTATGTACAAATTCTTTCTTATTTAATCGTCATCTCTAATCCTTGGATCAGTCTTTTTGTCCATTATGTACAACAATTACAGAAACCTCAGATCATATTTTGATTCGCTGTCAATTTGCATTAAAATTATGGACCAAATTTTTTTCATGGTGAGGAATCTATTGGTATGTTTCACACACACTTGATGAGCTACTGCAGCAATGGCCAATGATGATTAAAGACAGGTTTTAAAGGAAGGCATTGCATCTACTCTTTTCTGGTGTTCCTTTGAGCATTTGGTTAACCAGAAAATTTTGGTTTTCAATGATGTTAAACCAAGTTTAAACTTATATTTTTCTCTGAAACTCCATTGATTATCTGTTTGGTTAAGAGATTGAGAATCTCAATTTTTTACACGGGTAATGATTTTCATATCAGTGCTGGCTGCATTTTAAGCTGGATAAATATCAAAAGACAATGTTGTCGAATGTTTGTATAGTAACTCTTTTGTTTCTATTTCCTTTCTTTTTTGGCACTTCTTTATGTAAAATCTTTAACTTTTCATGGTGGCCATCCCCTAATAGGCTAGCATGAGGTTTTTAATAAATCCTTCTATCATTATATATATATAAAAAAAAAATTCATATTTCATTAATCTACTTGATTACTTTCATAATTGCAGTGATTCTTTATATGGAATGATGGGAGCTGCCTTTGGACATAAAAGCTCCAATTTTTTCTTACTCTTAATCACTTAATTAACAGTTTAGAATTAAGTATTTTTCTTATACTTGTATCTGCATGAAGAAAATAAAGTAATTCAACTGAAAACAAATAGATAAAAGCAGACTGTGACGTGAAAAATATCAATAGGAAAAAAAAAAAAAGGATGGTGCTGGGACCTCTTGGCATTTATCTCTTCGTTTCATGCACGGTCGATCACTTTAATCGACGAAAAAACCTATGTGCTCGAAAGCGAGGGGAGGCTTAGCTCATCAGCATCCAGAAACTTCTTGCATGCCCAGAAGAAGTTTCTGACTTGCAAGAAATGCAGTCTATGCTTGCTCTGCTCTATATTATTCAAATTTAGTTTGCTAATAATTAAGTTGATGGCTCTGTGAAAGGTCCATTCTTGATGAATTTGATGCGAATGTTAATGCAGTCTGAGAAAGGTCCATTCTTGATGAATTTGATAGATTCAGCTCCTTTCTCCGGCTCGGCACATATGCCTCCATGTTAGGGGAATTCCTCAAAATGCACTTTGGATATATAGGAGTTCAAAAATAAAAAAGAAAAAGAAAAAAAGTGTGCACGTGTAAGAAAGATTACATGCATGGCGTCACTACTATGATAAATGTTAAGCAGCCGTACAAAGAACACGTCTCCATTTCCGTATGAAAGATTCTTTAAGGATATTTGCGGTGTTTGAAATAATATTTTAAAATAACATTTCTTTTTTTATTTTTAAAATCTTATCCAATCCCTATTTACAACGTAATACCAAAAAAGTGGCATCGTGCAATTACTTTTGATACGGTGAAACGCTTGCATTTGTGTCATGCAACAACCAATTGGTGATTTTCGAAACCGACCCAAATATCTAAGAGAACATTCTTCTTTTTCTTCAAAATCAAATCTTTTTCTCTTTGCTACGTTCCTGCCAACACCAATCCACCCAACAACGCCCTCCCCAGAATTTTACCCTATATATACACATACAAGTCTCATGGAGTCAAGCATCTCGCAACAGCTTCCTAGCTCACACTGCTCTCTAGCTACATCATTTCTGACCACTGTTTCATTGGGCATTATTGTGCTCAGCTTTTTAACCTAATTTCCTGCTCGACGGCTGATTTGGAAATGGAGAGGGTGACAAAGTTGGCATCGGAGAGGCCAGTGGTGATCTTTAGCAACAGCACATGCTGTATGTGCCACACCATCAAGACTCTCTTCTGTGACTTTGGGGTGAACCCGGCTGTCCATGAGCTTGATGAGATGCCCGGAGGAAGGGAAATCGAGCAAGCACTAACAAGGGCTGGATGCCCAACGTTGCCGGCCGTGTTCATCGGCGGTGAGATTGTTGGTGGAGCCAATGAGGTGATGAGCCTTCACCTTAGTCGTTCCTTAATCCCAATGCTTAAACATGCCGGAGTATTATGGGTTTGAATTTACATGGCATGCCCGCGTGCTGCCGCAGGCTTATAAAACAAATATAATTGATAGTGTTTATTATAGAATGTAACTATATAGGAAATATTGTAGTCATATTCTTATGTGGTAATCTCCACCTTTACTATTGTATATTGCCCTACTTATAGATATAGAAAGGGTTGGCTAACTATTAGGTTAAGCCTCCTAATTATTCTCAACTTGGTATCAGAGTCTTTGGCCGTCAAAACTCTTTTCTCCCTTTGCAACCGACCCTAATTCTTTTTTTCTCCCCATGGACTCTCCTCCTGCTGCCGCCATTACCATCTCTCCTTCCACCGGTGCTGCAACATCACCGGCCAGCCATCCTCCTGCTGCTGGCCGAGAACAATTTCCACATGTAGAGCATGTGTCTGATTCTTCTTCTCATGATTCTGCCGTTCCTTTGCCTCTCATGGGAACACACACTTCAACAATGGTCCTCTATCAAACACCCACCAAATTGTGTCGTTGAAACTTACGAACACAAACTATCTCTATTGGATAATGCAGATGAAGCCATATCTCCTTGGTCAAGGTGTTTTTCACTTTGTTGACGGCTCCTTGCCGTGTCCTCCATCTCATATGATTGATGCTTCGGCTGGTTCTTCCTCTGCCATCAGCCCTTCTTTTCTTCGTTGGAAGCAACAAGATCAACTTTTTTTGAGTGCTCTACTCTCCTCTCTCTCCGTGGATGTGTTGCATCTTGTAGTAGATTGTTCTACTTCACATTATGTTTGGCGCACGCTTGAGAAGGCACTTGCCTCTCCATCTAATTCCCGGATCATGCAACTACATGGCTCCTTTCAAGACCTTCGGCAAGGTGATGCATCAGTTAGTATGTATATGCAGCAAGCCAAATTGTTATTTGATGAATTGGTTGCTGGTGGTCGCCCAATGTCTCTTGAAGATTTCAATCTCTATGTGTTTCGTGGCCTTCACGGTGAGTTCAAAGACTTGATAACTAGCCTCATAACCAAGGCCGAACCACTATCGTATGCTGATCTTCATAGCCATCTCCTTACCCATGAGTTTCCGCACAAGAAATCCTTTCACTCCATGGCTGTCGGTTCATCCTCTTCGCCTCCGCTGTCTTCTTCTTCTCTGCCGCAGCAGCCACCATTGCTGCCAACACCTCAGATTTCTGCTCATCATGCCATGACTAATCACAGTCAAAACAGGGGACATTATAGGGGTAATTGGCGTCCCAACAACAACCAATTTCAAGCCCAAAAGAGAAGCCACTCTGCTGCAGATTGGAGGCAGAATCAGTGGCAGAACAGGCACACCTCTGTTACAGATTTCAGGCCGAATCAGGGGCTGTGGTCTGGACATGTACGCTGCCAATTATATTCCAATCTTGGCCATTCAGCTCTTTAATGCTCTCAGTTTCGCAGCAGCACACAGCAGCCCTCTGCTCACCTTGCTGTTGCGAATGATTCTGCTGCAACGACTTGGTTTCCCGACACCGGCGCGAATCAACATGTGACGCCTGACCTTGCAACTCTAATTGATTTTGCTCCTTATCTTGGTAATGATTTTTTGCATGTTGGTGATGGTAAGGCCCTTGACATATCCCATGTTGGACATACTACTTTATATTCCCCAAAATGCTTGTTTACATTAACTAATGTTCTTCGTGTGCCTCACATTACCAAACCGTTGTTATCTGTTCAGAAAGTCGTGATAATCATGTTTATTTTGAATTTCACGATTCTGTGTTTTATGTGAAGGATCTCGTCACCAAGGAAGTTCTTCTTTCTGGTCGGAGTCATGATGGTCTTTTTGTTCTCTTAGAGTCTTCGGCTACGTCAGTTCCTCAAGGTTTTTGGTCTCCTTGCATTTCCGCGACTGCCGACTTGTGGCATCGTCGTTTAGGTCATCCAACTCCTCGCATTCTAAATTTGTTAGTTTCTGATAATAAAATTATTTGTACGTCTAAACGATCTTTTACTCAATGTCAAGCATGTCCATTAGGCAAGTCATCCCGTTTGTCATTACGACCGACGGGTCACAAAACTTCTACCCCACTTGAATTAATTTTTAGTGATGTTTGGGGCCCTGCTCCAATGTTTTCTTCTGATGGTTTTCGTTATTTTGTTATCTTTGTTGATGCGCACACTAAATATATATGGTATTATCCGCTTGTTGCGAAATCTGATGTATTTTCCACGTTTCAACGTTTTCAGACACTTGTTGAGCGTCAGTTTTCTCTTAAAATTAAATCTGTTCAAACTGATTGGGGTGGTGAATATCGTAAATTAAATACATTTTTTCAAACAATTGGTATTCATCATCGATTAATTTGTCCTCATACTCATGAACAAAATGGCACAGTTGAACGTCGTCATAGACATATTGTCGAAACTGGCCTAACCCTTTTAAGCCAGTGTAATGCCCCATTGTGTTTTTGGAACTATGCTATGGAATCATCAGTATATCTTATTAATCGCATGCCTACTCATGTTCTTCAAAATAAATCTCCTTTTACGTGTCTGTTTCATCGCACTCCTGATTATAACTTCCTACGTACATTTGGGTGTCTTTGTTTTCCATTTTTACGTCCATATCATGCTCATAAATTAGATTTTCGGTCTTCTCCTTGTGTGTTTTTAGGCTATTGCTCGTCTCATCTTGGTTATCGGTGTCTTGATTTAGAGTCTGGTCGTGTCTATGTCTCTCGTCATGTTCGTTTTCATGAATGTGTCTTTCCTTTTAAAAAGTCTGAACAGGTAACAACACCCCCGGTCCCCCCCACTCCACCTACCTATCTTCCATCCTTGCATCCCCCTTCCTGTTTTCAGCCTATTCCTTCCCAAATCGGCAGCAAACACAACCCACCTTTGCCCCTTGCCGCACCTCCCCAGCTTGCCCGTTGATTCAGCTGACCCTGCCTCCCCACCCCACACAGCCATACTCTCACCACGTGCTTGTCTTTCCAATGATTATTGTGCAGGAACAGGTTCTGAATTGCAGGATTCAGTAGCGACACAACCCAGCACCTCCCCGGCTTCACCTCCTGGTCTGCAACTTTGTGTTGACCTCTCCTCTTATCCCCTTCAGCACATTCTAGGTACAAGTACTGCTACTCCATGTCCAGCTGCTCCTAAACACCCCATGGTTCTTTGTCCGAGACAGCGCTGACCACCACCACGGTAGCCACATCTGCTGTCTCTTTCAGTTGGGTAGCTTCTCCTCCCTCGGATGAGCCACTTATTTTTCCTGATGCTAACAGATATGAGGCATGGCATAATGCTATGCGTGAGGAAATTCAGGCCTTACGCGCAAACAGAACATGGACTTTAGTGCCGTTTCATCCGTCCATCAATGTTGTTGGTAGCCGATGGGTCTACAAAATTAAACGCAGATCTGATGGTAGCATTGAGAGGTATAAGGCGCGCCTGGTTGCTAGGGGATTAACTCAGCAAGAAGGTATTGATTACTCAGAAACTTTTAGTCCTGTTATCAAACAGGCAACGGTACGCTTAGTGTTCTCCATTGTAGTTTCGAGTGGTTGGAAAATTCATCAGCTTGACATTCATAATGCATTTCTAAATGGAGTCCTTGATGAAGAGGCTTACATGAAACAACCTCCAAGTTTTGTTGATTATGCTCTCCCAGGTCATGTATGTCGATTGCATAAATCTCTATATGGGTTAAAACAGGCTCCGCGGGCTTGGTACACTCGTCTGAATGACTTCCTATTATCCATTGGTTTTCGTGCTTCTAAAGTGGATACCTCATTATTTATCTTCTCGGTTGGTAACGATATTTGTTATCTTTTGGTTTATGTTGATGATATTCTGCTTACGGGTAATAATGCTATTCTGCTACAACGCCTCATTTAGCTACTGAGCTCAGAATTTAAACTTCAGGATTTTGGTGATGTTCATTATTTTTTAGGTATTGAAGTGCAATGTACTAGTTTGGGACTTATGCTTTGCCAACATAAGTATACACTTGACATCCTCACACGAGCTGGTATGTTATCCTGTAAACCAGTTGATACTCCTATTTCGGCATCCAAAGCCACCATTATGCCGGATCCATTGTTTTCTGATGCTACTCGTTTTCAGCAACTTGTTGGTGCTCTCCAATATCTCACTTTCACATGCCCGGATATTTGCTTTGCTGTTAACCGGGTCTGTCAGTTTATGCATGCTCCTACAGAATCTCAATGGGCCGCCGTGAAACGCATCTTGCGTTATCTTCGTGGTACGGCATCACATGGTTTACATATTACTCGTAGCTCTTCTTTTGCTTTACACGGTTTTACAGATGCAGATTGGGCAGGTAGTATTGAGGATAGAAAGTCTATAGGTGGTTACCTTGTGTTCTTTGGTCAGACGCCGATTTCGTGGAAATTGAGTAAGCAACGTACTGTTGCTCGTTCTTCGACGGAAGCTGAGTACAAAGCCTTAGCCGATGGCACAGCTGAAGTTATCTGGCTTTAGTACTTGTTGACGGATCTTCAAATTTTGACTGCTTCTGCACCTATTATCTGGTGTGACAATCTTGGTGCCACGTATTTGTCCGCAAACCCTGTATTTCATGCTCGCACAAAACATATTGAGATTGATTATCATTTTGTCTGAAAGAGAGTTGCGAAGAAGGAGATTCAGATTCATTTTATTTCCTCTCAGGATCAACTTGTCGATGTCTTCACTAAGTCACTTCCTGCTTCTTCGTTTACTGGTTTTAGATTCAAGCTTCGGGTTGATCCTCCACCCTCAGCTTGAGGGGGCGTATTATAGAATGTAACTATATAGGAAATACTGTAGTCATATTCTTATATGGTAATCTCCACCTTTACTATTGTATATTGGCCTACTCATATATATAGAAAGGGTTGGCTAACTATTAGGTTAAGCCTCCTAATTATTCTCAACTGTGTTACAATTATAAATCAGTGCTAAATAAGTAATAAAAACTAAAAGTATAATGGAGCCAATATTTCGTGATGGAAAAAAAAAAGTTATGTTAGTGATCAAAAACTTTGAGACTGAACAAAATGATTTATAGCAATCCACAATGTTTTTATTATGGAAAAAGTCCTATATATATGTAAATACCTTGTATAGGAATAATTATCATGTATAGTACATTCCACCCTTGTATTGTACAATACCCTAATGTTATAAATATCAAGGAAGTGCTGCTGTGATTTGTAGTCCAGCACAATATACATTAATTCAATCTCTCTACATAACTTAACTTGGTATCAGAGCAGCAACGAAATCTTTCTTCACACTTCTGGTTTATTGTTCGATCGTCTCCTCCAAACCGTTACTCTCCTCTGCTTCTGTCTTCATTCCTTCCTTCCTCACTCACTTGTCTGTCTTCTTCTACCTCTCTATTGACAATGGACAACCACAACCAAGAACTTCAACATGGTGCTGCTGTTGCACCAATCTCTCAATCCTCTTTAGCGGCTGCCTCTGCCAGCATAGTTCCTATGAACTCTTCTCTAGATATCATGAATAGGTCTGCCATCATTCCTCTTTCTAATACACAGCAGGTAATCTCTTTACGACTCTCCAATACCAACTTCTTGTATTGGAGGCTGCAGATGAAACCGTTTCTCTTGGGCCAAGGTGTATACTCCTTTGTTGATGGCACTTCCCTATCTCCTCCTCTCACCTTATATCTACTGCCACATCCTTACCATCGGTCAATCCCTCATTTTTATTATGGAAACAACAAGATAACTTAATCATGAGTGCTCTGTTGTCCTCTCTCTCCACAAAAGTTCTGCATCTAGTTGTGGATTGTAAAACTTCTCAAGAAATCTGGACAACGCTGGAAACTGCCCTTGCTTCCCCTTCAAACTCACGGATTATGCAACTCCATGATGCATTCCAAGATTTATGACAGCACGATGACTCTGCCAGCACTTATTTGCAGAAGGCTAAGGCCTTATTTCATGAACTTGCAGCTGCTAGCAGACCAATCTCCATGGCTGAATTTAATTTGTATGTGTTTCGGGGGTTATGTAGTGATTTTAAGGATCTGGTAACTAGCCTGTCCACTAAGGCTGATCCCATCTCTTACACAGACCTCCATAGCCATCTCCTCACACATGAATTTCTCCATAAAGCATCATTTCATCCTGCTGTAACAGCTCCTCTATTACCAACTCCATCACAGCAGCCATCTGTATTTTTTGGGCAGCGTCAGTTTTGTTCTAGTACTGGAAGAAGGGGCTGGATTCGTGGGGGTTGGAGACAGAGTAATCGTAGCTACAATCATGGGAATCATGGCTATAGTTCAGACTCAAACTTCAGCACTAATAGTTATGGTTCATGTCCAAAATTTAGACAACAGCAAAACCAGTTTTCATCTGGCTCTGGTCAACAGTTTGGACAACAAGGAAACCGATTGGGAGGCTATAACCGAACTACAAAGTGTCAGTTGTGTTATGAATATGGACATACCGCCCAGCAGTGCTCTCAATTGGCTACTCATAATCTACAAGCTAATGCCAATTTAGCATTTGATAATGCTCCTATAACTGCTCATGTTATTTGGTTTCTTGATACAGGTGCAAATCATCATGTGACACCAAACCTTGCGAGTATAACGAGCTCAGAACCTTATTGTGGTAATGATCATTTACATGTTGGCGATGGTAAGGGCCTCACTATTTCTAATATTGCTCACTCTAAAATTCATTCCCCCAAACGTATATTTACCTTATCCAATATTTTACATGTGCCTCATATTAAAAAACCTCTACTTTCTGTTCAAAAGTTTTGTCTTAAGAATAATGTGTTTTTTGAATTTCATCCATTTTTATTTTATGTTAAAGACCTCATGACAAAGGAGGTGCTTCTTTCCGGTCGGAGTAGAGATGGTCTATATATTTTATCCGCGTCGTCTGCAACGTTGTTGCCTCCAGTTTTCTCATCTACATGTGTCTCTACTTCCACTGATGTCTGGCATCGTCGGCTTGGACATCCTAGTCCATGCATTCTGAATTTTCTAGTGTCAACTAAACAGGTGTCTTGTACGTCAAAACAATTTAATTTAATTGTCCAGCATGCCCTTTGGGAAAATCTTCTGGTCTGACTTTAAAAAACTACAAGTCATCAAACTCAAGCTCCTCTTGATCTAATTTTTAGTGATGTTTGGGATCCTTCCCCTATGTTTTCGTCTGATGGTTTTCGCTATTTTGTTATCTTTATGGATGCCCATACCAAATTTATCTGGTTTTATCCTTTGGTTGCAAAATCTGATGTGTTTGCTATATTTCATCAATTTCAGGCACTCGTTGAGCGCCAATTTTCTTTAAAAATTAAGTCTGTTCAAACAGATTGGGGTGGTGAATATCGCAAACTCAATACATATTTTAAAACCATTAGTATTCATCATCGTGTTATTTGTCCGCATACTCATGAACAAAATGGAATGGTTGAACATCGTCATCGATATATTGTTGAAACTGGGCTCACTCTTCTTGGCCAATGTAAGCTCCCCTAAAATACTGGAGTTATGCGTTTGAAAGTTCAATATATTTGATTAATCGTATGCCCACTGTTGTTCTTAATCATAAAACACCATTTGAATGTCTTTTAAAAACAACTCCTGATTATGCTTTCCTCCGTACTTTCAAGTGTCTTTGCTTTCCATTCCTTCATCCGTACAATGCTCATAAGTTAGATTTTCACTCATCCCCTTATGTCTTTCTAGGATATAGCAATTCTCATTTAGGATATCGATGTCTTGATTTGTCGTCAAACCGTATTTATCTTGCTCGTCATGTTTGTTTTCATGAAACTATTTTCCCTTTTGACAAAACTGAACAGATTGTAGATTCACCCATACAACCTCCTGCTGCTACTTTACAGCCCATCCCATCATTCTATCCAAACACTCACCCAACACCCCTTGCACATAACACAACCCTTTGGGCACCCTTACCATTACCTGCATATCACTGTCATGATCATTCCTCAGGTACAGGTTCAGACTTGCCATTCTCTCTTATTGGTTCATTTGTCGTCTCTCCTGTTGTTCCCACCAGTAGTTAATAAAATGTTGAGGTCACCCCTGTTGGTTCCCCTGTCAGCTCCCCTGTTCATCTCCCCAGCAGTGAAAAGATTTTGGTTGTCTTACCTGTTGTTTCCTCTTCTCAACTTGGCCCTGTATTAAGCTCCTCATCGCCAGGTTCTTCATCTATTTCCTCTCCTGGACTTAATTTATGTGTTGATTTGTCTCAATTCTCCCTTCAGCAAGCTACGGCCAGGGAGTCTGCTACTCCCCCTCCTGCTGCCCGCACCCACTCCATGATACTTCGCCCATGTGTATCCAAGACAGCAAATTTTAGTGTCTCCCCTACCTCCCGGGTAGTTTCTCTACCAAAACAGGAACCACTTTCTTTCAAGGATGCCAACCGGTACTTGATTTGGCATAATGTTATGACAGAGGAAATCAAGGCACTTCATGGTAATCACACTTGGTCACTAGTGCCCTTACATCCATCCATGAATGTGGTAGGCAGTAGGTGGGTTTATAAGATTAAGCGACACGCCGATGGTCAAGTTGACAGATATAAAGCACGGTTGGTTGCCCACGGTTTCACGCAGCAAAAGGGGATTGATTACTTGGAGACATTTAGTCCAGTTGTTAAGCCTACCACGGTTAGACTTGTGATCACGATTGTTGTCACACATGGTTGGAAAATTCATCAGTTAGATGTCCAAAATGCCTTCCTGAATGGCATTCTTCATGAAGAAGTTTACATGGCACAACCACCTAGATTTGTTCATCCTACACTTCCATCTTATGTGTGTCGTCTTCATAAATCTCTGTATGGGTTGAAACAAGCACCTCGAGCATGGTACAATCGGTTAAGTGAGTTTCTCATCTCCATTGGATTTCAGGCATCCAAGGTTGATACTTCTCTGTTTATTCTCTCCTTCGGTGGTGCAATGATCTATTTGCTTGTGTATGTTGATGATATTCTATTAACTGGGAGTGACTCGGCCTTGCTTCAACGACTGATTACTTTGTTGAGTTCAGAGTTTAAGCTTCGGGACTTAGGGTCGGCTCACTTCTTCCTAGGAATAGAAGTTAAATTGACTTCTATGGGTCTCTTACTAAGTCAACACAAGTATACACCAGACATTATCCAACAAGCAGGTATGACTTCTAGCAAACCAATTGATACTTCGTTGTCTTCCTCGTCTAAATTGGGATACATGCCTGGCACTCTTTACTCTACCCCAACATGGTATAGACAAATTGTTGGTGCTCTACAGTACCTTACTTTCACTAGACCTGATATTTGCTATGCAGTGAACAAGGTGTGTCAGTTTATGCATGCTCCTACTGAGGACCATTGGGCGGCAGTTAAACGCATCTTATGTTACCTTCAGGCTATAGCCTCCTTTGGTCTGCATATTACTCGGGACTCCTCCTTGTCTCTTCATGGCTTTACTGATGCTGACTGGGCTAGTAGTATTGACGATCGAAAATCAACAGGTGGTTATCTTGTGTACCTTGGTTCCACTCCTATTTCCTGGAAATCTGGAAAACAACGCACTGTTGCTAGATCCTCTACAGAAGCTGAATACAAAGCCTTAACTGATGGTACTGCTGAAATCTTATGTATTCGCTCGTTATTGTTAGAACTACGACTTCCATTCTCACCCAGCACTACATTATAGTGTGATAATTTAGGGGCCACTTTCTTGTCTGCCAATCCAGTGTTTCACACACGTACTAAACACGTTGAAGTTGATTATCACTTCATTCGTGATCGCGTTGCTAAAAAAGAAATTCAGGTACGATTCATCTCTTCTAAGGATCAACTAGCTGATGTTCTTACCAAACCTCTCCCTTTAGTTTCGTTTGGTTTCTTTCGATCCAAGCTTCAGGTGGAGTCTCCACCTTCAGCTTGACGGGGCATATTATGGAAAGAGTCCTATATATATGTAAATACCTTGTATAGGAATAATTATCATGTATAGTACATTCCACCCTTGTATTGTACACAACCCTAATGTTATAATTATCAAGGAAGGGCTGCTGTGATTTGTAGTCCAACACAATATACTTTAATTCAATCTCTCTACATAACTTAACTATTTTGTTAGGAAAAATATTGTGGTTTCGCCATAAGATTTAGCTTTTCTGTTAATAAAAAGCAAAAAAAATTACAAAGCTAAATTCTCTACCAACTTAATATTAAAAAAAAACCAACAAAGATAATTTTGAAAGGAAAAAAACACATGAGGAAAAATGTTGTAGCAATTGACAATATTATGTGAGGAAAAGTACAATTCTTTCTCCAATAAAATTGACATAGATAATTTTAGAAGAAATCATAAAAAAAAAAATCATTTAGAGAAATATTATAGCAATTCACAGTGTTTTGTGAGAAATACTACAACGCTTTTCCCATATGATTTAGCTTTATTGTAATTATAATTCTTAACCAACTCAATATTAAAAAAAAAATCGACAAAGATAATTTTGAAAAAAATCATAAAAAAATCATGTGGGAAAATATTACAACAATTCATAGTGTTTTAAAGAAAAAATAAATTACAAAGCAAAATTCTTAAGAAACTCAATATTAAAAAAATAAAATCGACAGAGACAATTTTAGAAAAAAAATAAAAAAAAAATGGGAAAAAAAAACCATGTTGGAAACACTGTAGCAATTCACAATGTTTTGTGATGAAAGCTATAGTGTTGCCCCATATGATTTAACTTTATTTGTAATGACTTATAATTGTAATTCTCAACCAACTCAATATTTAAAAAATAAAATTGACAAAGATAATTTTGAAAAAATCATAAGAAAAACAAATCATGTTGAGAGACACTCTAACAATCCATAGTGTTTTGTGAGGATAGCTACAATGCTTTCCCCACATAATTAAGCTTTATTACAAAGTTAAATTCTAACCAACTCAATATTAAAAAATAAAATTGACAAAAATAATTTTGAAAAAAAATATTATAAAAAAAAAACACAAAAGAAATTGAAAAAAAACCATGAGAGAAAAAAGACTATGACAATTTACAGTAATTTATGAGGAAAGTTACAGTGCTTTTCTCACATATTATAACTGTAATTTTTAACCAGTTTACTATTAAAAAATAAAATAAAAAAAGTGCAGAGAAATATTGTAGCAATCAACAATATTTTAAAGAAAAAAAATTACAAAACTAAATTCTCAATAAGCTCAATATTAAAAAACTAAAATCAACAAATATAATTTTAAAAAATAGAAAAA